>JAHUTJ010019139.1:0-11495 GCA_036250325.1 Characodon lateralis | reverse complement strand
CCAATAAATTTCATTCCACTTCATGATTGTGTCCCACTTGTTGTTGATTCTTCACAAAAAATTTGAATTTTATATCTTTATGTTTGAAGCCTGAAATGTGGCAAGAGGTTGAAAAGTTCAAGGGGGCTGAATACTTTCACAAGGTACTGTATATAAATAAAACTGAAATGAATTAAGCTGAAAGTCAGAAAGTCATCGTCTTCATGGACGTATGGATTATAATGCTACATTTTCAGAATCTTAGTTCTTGAGCTGAAATAATGTTCTACTCTGTGTTCCTCAGTGAATTTAATATTTCCCAAACACACAGATGTTGCATTTCACTGAAATTATTTATGCAAATAGTGAAGAAGGCATCAGAGGAAGATGAGACAGGGAAGAAGACTTGGGGTTTCCATAAAAAACAGTGTTGAGAGATCCAGGGATTTTAAAAATCTAAAACAGCAACAAGAAATGTCCAAGAATGTGAGAATGAACGTGGGCTTGACTGTTGTAGTGAATCTGTATCAGTCACTATGGGCAAAGGAAACATGACCAAGAAAAACTGTAGTGAGAGGAGACAATGGTTGCGACATCTTTGATGGTATCTTATTTCCAGTTAGGTTTCAGCATCACAGATACTGTTCTTGTTTAGTTTTAGCAGCCTGACATTTCCAAATAAAACATTAAACGGTACATGTTCCTATACTTTTCCTTTATGACTTTTACTGATCACTGTGTTATCTGAGACTTCTCATCTCACAGGCTGACATAAAGGGTTACTAACTTTTAAAAGTCAGTGGTTCCTGTCTGAGGCTTAATGTTAGACCAAACCCAAACAAAGACTAGAGGTCCGAGCCCTCATGTGGTTCTCCTACTAAAATAAAGTGCTGCTTTGAATTGGATATTCCCTAAATACTAAATCATTATGTTATGGGGAGAATTTAGAGCCTTGCAGGATTAAGTCTTACTTAAGCAGGTTTGTCAGACTACAACCAGTATGCGCAGAATGTGGCTAAAAGACAAATAATGAAAAGAAACTCAATGTCTATTATTTCCAGTGCAAATAAAAGGGGAATGTTGTGCATTTTATTTGCATGCTAATATTCAGGATGTGAACATGTCTGCTTTTGTCAAGTGGTTTTCTTAGTAAGGTGTCACATCTGTGTTTAATTAGGTTTAGCGACAGCATTTTGTCTTCTGGGTTTTATTAAAAAGAAAGGAAGCTGGTAGAGTGTGTGACAGCTCTGCCACTCAGCGTGGGCGTCTTGTTGTTTTTCTGTTACTATAGACAAACATGTATTAATGTGTGTGTGTGTACAATGGCAATGCATCAAGTACCAGCCATCAGTTTGTCAACGTGGGAGTCTGACAATCAGGAAAACCACAGGAAGTGAGGGAGGAAGTGACTTTTCCCTGACTCACCCCCTCCTCTTGTGCCACCCACGCATCCCTCACACTCTGCCTCTTTGGGAGTGTGTGTGTATTAACAGTTTTTATGAAGCTGACACCTGCTGTACCCGCAAATGTGTACCATCTTAAAACAAGCTTCATTGTTGTCTCACCTGGTGACTCATTACTCGCAGTCTGAAAGCTTGGCGGTTCTTTTTGATGAGTAAAACTGTCTTAATCATTAACTTCCTGTTTAATGAAGTTAAGGAAGTGGGCTGGTTTCAGAAGCTGAGGGGATGTGAAGAAGTCAGTGTCTTGATGCAATAAACCAGCAGTTTTCACATTGAAATACAAGTTACTGTGTGGAGAACTAAAGGTGATCTGTTGGCAGAAATGCAGCATTATTAACTGTTTCTAATGTACAAAGGACTGAACAACCAATATCAAGTCGTGGCAAGAACCAATGTCCACAGTAGATGCTTCCACATGATTTATGACAGATAGTAAAGGTACTCTCACTGATGGATGGATAAAAGCAGGAGTTTTGTTGGTTTTGCAACTATTGACCATTCAGGTGAATATTAATACAACACCAAGATGGAAAGAGGTCCACAATAACCTTAGCGAAGCAACTCTTCCTACCCATCAATCTGGGAAGGGTTAAAAGGCCGTTTCCAAACTAAATCCATGATTCTGCTGAGAAAAGGATTCAGGAGAGGAAAACATCTAACAATCTTCTTGGGGTTGGACATCCAAGCAAATTCACTCCAAGGTCAGAGCATGCAATGATCTGAGAAATTATAGAAAACCCCAGTGCTCCAACTTAAACTGTAGGTCTCAGTTTGCAGCTTGAAGGTTAAAGTTCATGACAGGACAAAAAACACTGAACAAGCTGTTTGGAAGGGTTGAAGGAGAAAGCTTCTTTTCTTTAAAAATACAGAAGCACAGTTTAGGTTTGCAAAGCTGCACCTAAATAGGCCATAAGACTTCTGAAACAATCCCCTTGGGACAGATGAGACCATAGTAGAGCTGTCGCTATTATGCACCATGTGCAAAGCTTTTTAGCGCGGACACACAATGCCAACGGTCAAGCACGGTGGTGAAGGACTGATGATTTGGGATTGCTATGCACCCACCTGGAAAGCTTGCAGTCATTAGTTGGACCACAAACTCTTCTGTAAACCAATGTTTTATATGGGCAAATGTGAGCCCATCTGTCAGAAAGCGGACGTTTGGGTCTTCAGCAGGACAATGATCCCAAACACAGCAGCAGATCTTCAACAGAAGGGCTGAAAAAGGAAGCAAGGTGAAGTAACAGTCTAGATGTTACATTTCTATAGCCTGACCTCAGCCAGGGTTAGCTAACGCAACTTCCTTTTTTCAAGTAACTGCTCAGAAAGGTAGCTTTCTATGCAATGTCTGCTGTAATAAAATCACAGACAGAGTGATAGTTGACCAACTTGTGTTTTAAGCTGAAGCACAAGATCCTTTAAAACAGATCCTGGAAGAGTTAGAAAGGTTCTGACGTGTCAGAACAGCCTGTTTCAAGTACTCCGCTCATATTTTTGTAAATATTTTATAAAAATATTTTTATTATATCTTTCCACTGAAGATATGACTCTTTGAGACAATGTCAAGTAGTCCGTGTACAGCTTGTATAACAGTATATATAGGTCGGAATATAATAATAATTGGAGTCTCTGGGGACCTGATAAAGTGCTAAAAAAGTACAGGCCATTTACCATTTAGTACCACAATTTAATACAGATACCGATAAATATAACTGCTGTACAATGTCTCAGCTGCAAAGTAGCATCAAAGATGACTTCATGAGCTCTGTTTTCTGCATCACCTCTGCTGTTCTCAGAAGTTTCCTGATTACCAGCCATGCAGATATGACGTGCGATCATCTGATCATCTCTATGTCCTGCAGGGCTACAAAGGAACTCCGAAGGCCTTCATCGCCACCCAGGGGCCGATGCTGCACACCGTTGGAGACTTCTGGGACATGGTGTGGCAGGAGAGGAGCAGTGTCATCGTCATGGTTACCAAACTGAAGGAGAACAATGAGGTTAGATGTTTGCTTCTCTCTGATCCTAACTCCTGCCTGCTGAAGTTCAGATGAAAATATTATCAGATGACAGAGAAGTGGAACCCAGAAATCCAGCAAATGTAGCCTCTTTTGTCATTTAACCTCTAACTATCTGCTCAGAAATGTGAGCCGTATTGGCCCCAGCTGAGGGAAAGAAAAAAGGTAAAGGAAGAAGATGAGAACCAGGAGGAAAAGATTCAGAGGGAGGAAGATGAAGAAGAGGGAGAAACGAGTCAATTCGGCAGATTCTTGCTTACAGTTAAAGACAGCCGGGAAAAAGACGGCTTCACCATCACAGATATTGAGATCCAGGTGAGTTGATCCCTGAGTTTGTCCTCAAGAGGACAGGTGTACCTGATATGGAGAATGTGTTGGACGTCTGGACTGCACAGAATGTAACACATTATGTAAAAATATGAAATAGTGTGAATTATGGCTATTATTTACAGACTGAAAAAGAACTAGTTGTCCACATAAAGCTTTTATCTTTGCCACTTTTCTCTGGAACACGGAGCTCGTAGGTCGTGTCCGTTTTTAGGTTTTACGTGTCTGAATATCAGTCGTGGCCAACTGGTATTTAATACTTCAGCTCTGATCCAAACCCTCATCAGTGAGGACATTAATCCTAGACAGCTGCCTGGTGATCGACCAAAACTCAGCTGAAACAAAGATGGAAAAATGACAGTTTCCTGCTGAGGTTCAGGCAAACTCCTCAGGTTTTCTGAAGCTAAACCTGTCTGTCAGCGTCTGAGGTCTTCATATTT
Organism: Characodon lateralis; assembly: GCA_036250325.1. Taxonomy (NCBI): domain Eukaryota; kingdom Metazoa; phylum Chordata; class Actinopteri; order Cyprinodontiformes; family Goodeidae; genus Characodon; species Characodon lateralis. The sequence continues at coordinate 7,268 of JAHUTJ010019139.1, read as the reverse complement.
TTTGTTAGGTTTTATTTCTGGTTTCATCACATTTTTTCTGCTCTTATAGAGTTTTCTGTTTGCTTCTGCTTCACACTCTTTCTGAATTCTGTGAATTTTATCTTTCCAGTTCTGGGTCTTTGGGTTCAGTTTTCTGTATTACTTCTAAAAGCCTCTAGATGTCGCTGTTGACCCCACCTTCAGGTCACACCTGGACAACTCTTCTCCCAGACTTACATAATCCTATATGTTAATGTTTTAGTTCCTGATCCTCGTGTCAGGTTCTGTTCGTTCCCCTCTTTTATTATTACTAAATAAATAAAGCTATTCTTCTTTGCCTCCTGACAGCGTCCAAAAGATTGTAAGCTCTAACAGCCCCATACATCTTTGTAAAAAAAAAAAACTTCATCAATCTGACCGTTTTTGTACTCCCAGTTTAATTTTCTGATTCTAAATTCGGGCTGCACGGTGGGGCATTTGGTAGCACCATTGCCTTGCAGCAAAAAGGTCCTGGGTTTAAATCCCAGCCGGGGGTCTTTCTGCATATTCTTCCCGTGCAGGCGTGGGTTCTCTCCGGGTACTCCGGCTTCCTCCGATAGTCCAAAAACATGACTGGCAGGTTAAATGGTCTCTGTACATTGCCCTTAGGTAATGGGTGTGTGCATGGTTGTTTGTTGTTCAGTGCCTGCTGTTCTTAAGTGCTTTATAAATAAAGTTGGCCTGGCTTGGTTTGTCCTTTGTGTCTCTGTGTTGCCCTGTGATGGACTGATGGACTGGTGACCTGTCCAGGGTGTACCCCGCCTGGAGAAAGGCACCAGCTCCCCTGTGACTCTGTACAGAAGAAACAAGCATAAAAACTAAATGGATGGACAATTCCAAATTCTCTTTAAGCAAACTCCAACTCCTTCTGCAAACAATCATATAAAATCAAATGACTGGGGAAAATATTCCTCTGACAGAAATCTTTACTTTAATCTTTAAAAAAAGTCACATTGTTTCAGTCTCCTATAAAAATTAATCCAAGCAAACAAAAGGGTATTTTCAAGATAACATGTAACATTTTATGAGATTGAGTTAGAGAGCCAATCGAAGCTGGTCCAAATTTGTTTTCTGTAAACAGTGAAGTTATAAGCTGCAGTTCAACAAGAAATGACTCCTTACCTTAAACCTCTCTGTTTTATAATGGATGCATTGAGTCAAGTCAAGTCAAGTTTATTTATAAAGCGCTTTTCAGCAACAAGGCACTCAAGTCCATACATAAGGAACATAAGGAAAAACATTACAGTGATACAGAAAATCAAACAACAGAGGTAATTATAAAAAGAGAAGAATTGAGAAGAATGAACACCAGAATCCCAACAGCTGATCATTTTAAATCAAAGCTTGAAACCAGTTTATTTCAAGTAGCTAACACCTAACACAAATAGTTCCTCCAGTAAGTCCTGAGTCTTCGCAGTCTGTCTTCCCAGTGGGATGTCTTTGGAAAACCTTCGAAGGGAATAGGATATGAAGAACCACCTCAGCTGAGATTGGAGAAGCAGCTGGTCTTCTCCAATCTCCTGGGTGATGGAGAGCCTTTTCTTATCTCTAAGCTAGAGCCATCCCAACTTATGGGGGATGCTCATTTAACGGCTTCTATCTAGGTGAAAATGGGGAGCAGGTGTCATGATCCATATCTCCTGACCGTATGTGAAGGTTGGAACGTAGATAGAGCAGCAAATCCAGGGATGCAAACAAAGCTCGGACGAGCTTATCAGTCTCCCACTCCCTCCTACTATCACCCAGGAACATGACTCCAAGCAGAGACTAAGCTCAGACCCTGAGAGAACATCTCACCTCCATTTATCTCAGTCATGTTCTTTTCACTTTATGTTTATGTGATTCTGTCTCCTTTGTGCTTCAGCTAAACTCTGAGCGTCGTCCAGTCAGACACTACTGGTTCAGCTCCTGGCCCGACCACCACATCCCACAATGCATTGTTTCTCTGCTGAAACTGGTGGAGGAGGTTGAGATGTACAGGAAGTCACTTCAACCATCTACCAGCTCTCCCCCAAACGCACACACTGTCCCTGGCCCTGGACCAATCATTGTCCACTGCAGGTTGGTGTTTAAGAAAAAAACCTCCAGTTTATTACAGTTTTTTTCCACAGATTATGCAGGGAAGCAATATCAACACATTTCAGTTTCTGTTTAACGGCAATTTAAAGCACATTTTAAAATTCTCAAGAAGAAAAGGTTGATTTGCAATATTAAAAATTAAATGAAAAGGACACTAACAGCCTCAGTGCTGCAGATGTTACTCCCAAACAGATGTCAGATATGGCTTTTTACTTAGCTTTCTATTGGTTTCCTTCCAGATCTGCACAGGAGCATCATTCCCCAGGATGCAGTTAGAACAAGGTCTGTAGACATAATTTGGTTCAAACCAGGGGAGCTCAAGCATAGCCCTCCATAGCTACTACCCTGCAACCCTGCATTCCTTCAGCACACCTCAATCAAACCAGGCCCCTGCAGGTGTGTTGGAGGAGGGATGCAGGATAGTAACTGGAGGACTAAACATGTACCTCTGGTCTAAACGTTTAGATTAGTTACCAGTGCATCCAGAAAGTATTCACAGCATTGCATTTTTCCATATTTAGTTCGGTTCCAGTCTTGTTCCAAATGGGATCAATTTAATCTCTGTACTCTAAGCTCTACACACAATACCCCATTATGACAACGTGGAAGAAGTTTGTTTGAGACTGATGCAAAAACTAAGCAGCAGTTACAGCCTCAAGCTCACCTATCTTTAGGCAGTTTCACCCATTCTACTATGCAGAACATCTCAAGCTCCAACAGGCTGGATGGGAGATGTCTGTGCACAACCATGTTCAAATCTCTCCAGAAATGTTCAACCGGGTTCAAGTCTGGACACAAACACACAGAGTCCAATACCTGACTGTTCTTCACCATTTCCCTCTGACCATAAATAATTCAGACATTAACAGGCTCAGGGGATGAACCAGTGTTTGGACCAGGCAAACAGCTCATCTAAGGACACACTTTAAACTGGATCGTCAGGCTCTTTGTTACTAGCAGTCTGATTCTCTCAGACCTCCTCTCATGTTGTGTCCGCAGCGCAGGTATCGGGAGGACGGGTTGTTTCATAGCCAGCAGCATCGGCTGTCAGCAGCTCAGAGAAACCGGACACGTGGACATTCTGGAGACGGTTTGTCAGCTCCGACTCGACAGGTGAGGTTGTCCTGCTACAGTTTATGCAGATTTTGTCTCTGTGGTTTACTGAAGAACCTTAAACACATATCATGGGCGATTTCAAGCAAATCCATCAAATGTCTGCTCAGAGTGAATCTTTCCTCTGTTGCTTCTTTATAACTTCTGTAATTCTGACCTGCTCGGTATTAAGGTCTAGACAGAATTGTGACTGATGGTGACCCGTTCTTGTTTCCTTAGAGCCCAGAGTCAATCCTAGGTTGTTGGCACCTTTTTCTCCACCTAGTTTTAGAGGTCCCACAGTAGCTCATACCTTTTCTTCTCAAGATATTCCAAACAATCAGGAGTTGAATTCATCTGAGAAAAGAACTTTGAACTACATAATAACATTTTACCAGTTTGAATAATAAACTGAATTTGACTGCATTGTTTGATAGTTAGGATCAGCTGGAATGTATCTGAATGATTTGACTGATTTGACTTTGTAAAGAGAATTGAGACGATGTGTTTTATGAATTAGTGCTATAGAAATAAACTGAATTGAATTGACCTTGGTTGGAATGTGATGTTTTACCTCTTCTGTCCTGTGCAGGGGTGGGATGATCCAGACCACAGAGCAGTACCAATTCCTGTACTCCACACTAGGCCAGTACAGCCGCCAGCTGCAGCAGAACCAGGTACATAACTTCACACAGCTGAGCCTGACGGAGCTGAACCAAGAACATTTTTAGAGGAGTGGTTTCAGTGTCGGTCATACCCACCTGCTGCCAATGTTCAGGAAACTCTCCACTGGTGGCAACTTGTTTCTGTAGATTCTGGATTGATCCATGTTTAGTTCGGTATCAGTGATAAGGAACATGTTGGACCCAAACACAGTTTGGAGAATTTTCGTTTGTTTGTTTTAGCCTTTGAATGAGTAACAGTGGCCTTTATTGTGGCATGTTTCAGTTAAATATGTGAAAACTTATAGTCTCATTTACAATCAGATAAACAGTAAACTGCAGTTAGGTTGAGTGTTGTTGCCTCAGACTAACATCCAACAGATCCTGAACGTCTCAACCAAACCCAGACCTCAGAAATCCGGGTCCAGTGTCTCAGTGGAAGATCTGCCAGTTTAAATGTGTTTTCTCTCCATCAGGACCAGAACCAGACCACCACAGTCACACAGAACCAGCAGAACCCTGAGGACCAGGTCAGCGTACAACTGGAGAACGTTCGGCTACAGAACAACTGAAAAAATCCAGTCATGAAGAGCAATGCCCTCTAAGAAATCTGAGAATATCAGCACAGCATAGGAGAACCAGGAGGAGTAGAAGAGGAGAACCCAAGAGCAGCCTTATGGACACCAGCAGCATACGGGACTGACAGGGAACTGGATCTGTCAGGGTAACACAGCAGAACCAGGAGAACTGGATGTTCTGTTTGGAATCCACTGGAAATATGGAGAACCAAGATGTTTATTCTGGACTGAAAATATTAGACAAAAAGTCAGATCAGTAAAATGAAATAAATATATTGTTTACCTCTTTGTGTTTTATCTGAAATTAATAAATTTAGGTTTGTTTTAAATTATATTCGTGCTTCATTATGTTTCTGAACAAAGATAAGTATCTGTTGTCAGACATTTTTCAAAATAAATTAAATAAATCATTTTGATCATATTTTTACCTGAATGATGGAGGTTATTAGGACAAGCAGCAAAAAAATAAATAAAAAAATACCATGACAGCTAAAACTGCATTTTCCAATAAATGTAATTTTGGTTTATTAACAGCTTGTTTTACTCACAACACATGAAAATAGACTGGAAGTTTTTCGAAATAAATGAAGGCAATAAGGAATTTTAAAGTGCAGTATCAATAACGAACACTAGATGTCCGCTGCAAAACATCCTCCTGACATATGATTTATAAACATTAACAACTCTAAAACTATGTACTGACTGGCAATTGTCACAAAAAACGCAGACATCACCATCCTAAGGACTGCGTGGATGCAACATTCAGTAAGCTGGTATATTTCATTAAAACTCCACATGCCAATAATATAGTTGTTACCTTTGTTGATAAATAGGACCCAAATGCAGGCAGGAAGGAAGCAGGATCATGCCGAAAGTTAATTTTAGTAAAAAAGATAAAGGAGAACAAACTTATGAATTGCTCAACACACAGGAAAGAACAACAAGGACCAGAGCAGAGAGACGTGAGCAGAGAAATAGGCCTAGTGAAAGGAGATTCTGACAAATAATCAGTTGACTAGAATGGGAACAGGTGAGGCTGATTTACATGTAAACTAAGAGAGGTGGAAAGAGAAATGATAAAAGCCACTACATTACTGAGACAAAGCAAGTACACTTAAAAAAGAAGCATGACCAACACCTGAAAAACCTAAGGTTCAGAACCAAACTCCAAATTGAACATGAAGCTCTTCATTTGTGACTATATTTGTCTGGCTAGCTGAACTTTCAAAGCACTTGATGCCAGAATCTGATTTATATTTTAGTAACTAAAGCTCATGGAGAGTGGTGGAGTCATCCTGATGATGGAAAACATAGAGGAATAATAGCTTGCTCTTGTGATGTCATGACTAATGTCTGACTAAAACTGTCCCATAGGTTCACAGTTCAAACAGCTACAGCAAAAATAATGCAAGTCTCAGTTGAAAATCAATAATTAAATTATATTTAACAACTGAGAGACTTTTTTGATGTCTGATGGGGCTTATCTTCACTGTGTTATTGTGAAAGTGATTGACACTAATCTGCTTCATTTTTGTTTCATTCTCTTTAGTCTTACAATTCCAAATGTTCCTGTTTTGTTGTTACTAAGCTGAGCTAAGAATCAAAAATCTGCTTCAACATTAATACTGCCATCACAGAAGTGGAAGTAAACTTTGCGAAATTCATTGATACAATGATAAAACCTCTTACCATGATACAACCCCTTACCATGATACAACCCCTTACCATCATACAACACCTTACCATGAAACAACCCCTTACCATGATACAACCCCTTACCATAAAACAACCCCTTACCATGATACAACCCCTTACCATCATACAACACCTTACCATGAAACAACCCCTTACCATGATACAACACCTTACCATGATATAACCCCTTACCATGATACAACCCCTTATCATAATACAACACCTTACCATGAAACAACCCCTTACCATGATACAAGACCTTACCATCATACAACCCCTTACCATCATACACCTTACCATGAAACAACCCCTTACCATGATACAACACCTTACCATCATACAACCCCTTACCATCATACAACACCTTACCATGATATAACCCCTTACCACGATACAACACCTTACCATGATACAACCCCTTACCATGATACAACCCCTTACCACGATACAACACCTTACCATGATACAACCCCTTACCATGATACAACCCCTTACCATGATACAACCTCTTACCACGATACAACACCTTACCATGAAACAACCCCTTACCATTATACAACACCTTACCATCATACAACCCCTTACCATCATACAACACCTTACCATGAAACAACCCCTTACCATGATACAAGACCTTACCATCATACAACCCCTTACCATCATACAACACCTTACCATGATATAACCCCTTACCACGATACAACACCTTACCATGATACAACCCCTTACCATGATACAACCTCTTACCACGATACAACACCTTACATGATACAACCTCTTACCACGATACAACACCTTACCATGATACAACCCCTTACCATGAAACAACCCCTTACCATGATACAACACCTTACCATGATATAACCTCTTACCACAATACAACACCTTACCATGATACAACACCTTACCATGATATAACCTCTTACCATGATACAACCCCTTACCATGATACAACCCCTTACCATGATATAACCTCTTACCATGATACAACCCCTTACCATGATACAACACCTTACCATGATACAACCTCTTACCATGATACAACACCTTACCATGATACAACACCTTACCATGATACAACCCCTTACCATGATATAACCTCTTACCATCATACAACCTCTTACCATGATACAACCCCTTACCA
>JAHUTJ010019138.1:0-11498 GCA_036250325.1 Characodon lateralis | reverse complement strand
AATTGTAAATTTGTATATTCTGTAATGCAAAAACAGAACAAAAGAGCAAAGTGTACCGGAGTCAAATTCCTTGTTTGTATGCACGAACTTGGCAATAAAGCTGATTCTGATTCTGATTCTGATTTTACCAGAAGTCTTGAATGTCTGTCCAAAGACATTGACCAGTCAAATAGGACACCAAGATGTCTGAGGCTGGGCTGGGAGGAGGAGCCCAGAGAACTGAGGTTTTGTTCGATCCGAGGACCATTCTGTTCAATAGCAATGATCAGGGTTTCAGTCTTCGTAGAATTTAACTGAAGGCAGTTTTTAGCTAGCCACTCCTTAATACTAGAGACTCTGGGCTACATTGTACAAAAAAAGGTGAACTTTTTTCTCCTTGTTCCAAAAGTTTGATGTTTTTCTTTGTTCTAAAACCTAAATAAGGAATTACACCTAATTTTTTTTTTTCTTGTAAACCTTAAGACAGGTTCCATACATTATAAACCCAAACGAGTATCTTTTTTTTTGCCAAGGCTCAAACAGGTTTTGCTGTTTAAGAAGAAATTCCTTTAGATAGAACAAAAGTAAAAAGGCTCTTCATTCTGTAAGAGTTGTTTGCTCTTTTGGGGTCTACATGGCAAAGTTTTACATATCTATAAGTTGGGGGGCTGTAAGAGCAATGGCAACTTTCAACGTCATTTAGTCAAATGGTGATTGCAAAGTGTTTTCACAGTCAGTGTTGTCTATTTGTAGAGATTGTCTTACATATCCAGCTTTTTAAGTAACATACTTGAGTCCATTCTCACCAAGAAAGCTGCACCACAGGCCAAACTGCACCCGTGCATAACAGTTATACTTTAGTTTCAGTATGTAGCAGGCTTAGAAGTGGAATAAGGATTTAGAGAACACTGTTGTATGATGAACCCCAGAATTTTCAAAATCTCTTTAAAGGTCTTCAGAAGGTCAAACAGCTGGTTTGAATTCACTTTACATTTTAATCCATTTTGACCTTTGTGGACACCCATTATAAAGCCGTGGGTATGAAGTCAAACCTGTTTTCTGATGCTGTGATGCATTTCTGGGTAAATAATTAAAGCAGTAAAGGAATTAGTGGAGACTACCACCACCCATCAGATGGTACAGCAGTTGGTTACTAAGGAGACCAAGTAATCACACTTTTGTTTTCAGGTCCTTGTGAGGCTTGTTCCTGAAGGATTACTCTTTTATGTAAAATTTAGATACATTTTAGAGATTTACAGGAGGGGATTATAACTGGCTACAGAATTTGAATATTCAAAATTCTTCATTATTCTTTCTTGATAATAATGAGATCATTTCTCTAAACACCCATTTGAGGTTGAGGAAGGAAATTGTAGGTGCATTTTAGTTGTAAGCTGACATTAGAAAATATGTAGTCAACAATCAGTTAAGAAAACCACATTTACTCATATGACAAAGAGAAGTGACATCAAGTTGAAAATTGTCAAATAATTCCCTGTTTTCACCCCTCTTTCAGAAGAAAAACAGCCAAAGATTGAACTCTTGTTGGCAAAAAGGAGAAAATTATAGAAACTAAAGTTTTTTCCCAAATGATGAAAAAATACATCACTGTTGACAAAGATGACGTATGCCTTAAAATGACCTTTTTATATTTTATTCTAAATGTCCTTACCCTATGTTCTTTGCTTTGCATTTGTATCCATACAACCTCGGTTCCTGACATTACCAACATTAGCTTCTTGAGTTAAATATTTCATAGACTGTCAGCCCAGAATCTGTCAACCTGCCAAGCATGCAACATTCCCCTCGCACAGTAGACTGTCTGTCAACCTGTATTAACCAACGAAGCTTAAAGAAAGTGTCCACCTTCTCTTCTTAATCTCTCTGTCTTTTGAGGAATAAACATCATTGCAACCAAAACATTTTTCCTGTTAACAGTGGATCAATCAAATTGATGAGTAGTTCAAAGAGGTCCAATGAACTTGTGCGATAAATCAAAAGCACTTTCCCAATTCAATTACCGGTATTGTAAATCCGTCATTTATATTCACCCTCATCAACATGGAAAATCACCGACGGGTTTCGAAAGGCTGGACTGCTGCGTGATTAAAGGGACCGGGTGCGCTCAAGTGAGAGCGTCAAACAAAGAGGCTGAAGTGAGTGAAGAGATCCTAAGGCTGTTCAATTTGGACACTGAAGAACAAGACTTTGATGGTTTCAGTGCGCAGGAAGAAGATGAAGAAGGCAATCAATTACTTTTGACCTGGTAGGCTGCAGTGTATATCAGTTAGGAGATATTGGAATGTTGTTTGTGCACTGTTCAGTAAAAAAGCATTAGCAACGAAATTTGTGTGTTACTGATAACGTACGTATATTTAAAGGTGGCCGTGTTAGCCACTGTTCGAAAAAAAGCATTTGCAATATGCATTTGTTTATATTACCATACAGATTAAGTTAAAAGTTAATAATTTCTCACGTGTGATATCTTTCTGTGTAAATCATATTGCAACGTGGGACACCTGCGGCTTAACATCCGGTGCTGCCTGTACAAGTGCAAAATTGGTTTTCTTTCTAAAATTAGAGCATGCGGCTTTTAATCAGGTGCGCTCTGTAGTCTGGAATTTACAGTAGGTATTTTCTTGTATCTATTTGCTGATGTATGAAGGTCATCACATATCTACTTTACTTGAACAGTATGCTCACTTGTCTTTCCCATTTTGGCAAGAGCCTAGGAGGAACTGGGCTCTGAAACATTATATAATATGCCCCAGGGAAACAGGAAGTCATTGATTAAAAGGTTTTATAAAATGCTTTATGTTCATTTATGTATTTAGGAATTGTAATGGGTCAAGTAAATGTGGCACTAAGGATTTAAAAACAAATATAACAGCTGCATGGATTCCCCCCCCCCCCCACACTGAATAGACATATTCAAATTAAAGGTTTAATTCATTGTATAGTGTGCAATAAAAATGTTATTTGTTTTAGGGATTTTTACATATCTTTACCAGCGGTGCCAGTAAATATAATGTGTGGTGTAAGGTATTGACTTTATGTAGGTGCATGCTTGTTTGTTTTGACTGGACAGGCAAGCATGCAACTATTGCAAATCCATAGACATATTTGCAAATGACCACTTTAGAATTACTTCATTTGAATCCAGGTATTTAAATAAACTGTATAAAAACTTTCACTATGAAATTAAATGAAATTAAACTTGTACTGTTTAAGGTCAATTTGGCTCATCCCTTCTGACAGAACTGGTCAGGTTTGCAGGCTGCTTGCTCACACCCAGCTTTTCAGCTGTGCCCAAATTTTCCTGGATTTTATAATTAGGGCTTTGTCATGGCAACTAATGCTGCAATCCTTTTGTACTCGAAAGTCGGTATTTCCAACCTCCGAATAGGAAGTTTCAACTGAAACGCCCCTGACTGTCAGAATTACGCGTCGGAAACGTTACGATACCCGACCTTCACATTTAAGAAGGCTGCTACTCGCATCAGCAGTGGTAAAACTTTCTCACTTTGACTGTTTTTAGCAGTTCTTTATTATTATCAGAATCCGTTTTATTGCCGAGGTTTTACAGACAAACAAGGAATTTGACTTGAGTACACTTTGCTCTCAATAATAAAGAATATATTTTTTTATTGTACATATATACACAACCGACTTTACAATGGATTATAATGTGAGGTCAGTCCAAGTTTCAATTCAATTCAATTCAGTTTTATTTATATAGCGCCAATTCACAACACATGTTGTCTCAAGGCACTTCACAACAGTCAGGTACACACATTCCAATTAATCCTAACCATTGAACATGCAGTCAGAGTTAGTTATTTACTCAAATTGGATAAAAAGATTTTCTATCTAAGGAAACCCAGCAGATTGCATCCAGTCAGTGACTTGCAGCATTCACTCCTCCCGGATGAGCATGTAGAGACAGTGGACAGTCACTGGCGTCCAGGAGGCATCTGGTTGAGATGCCAGAAACTGAAGCCAATAACCAATAAAACAATGCAGTGATATCACATTTTAGTGTGAATATGTATGTTTAAGAACCAAGGTGTCAGAGAATGGCTCTTGGAGTAGGACCCAAAAAGCAGACAGGTAGGCAGGAGCAGCTCAGGGAGTAAAAAAAAATGTTCATAAACAACAACAAAAAAAAAAAATTAAAGCTCACAGTAGGCAGCAGGTAGCAGATGCTGGCAAGAACATGGGATGGATATGGCATGAGCAAAACAGTTGAGGACATGGACAAGCTCAAAACTCAACACCTACAAATTATAACACAAGGTTTGTTTGAAGGAATCTGGAATGACACCAATTAGCTTTGAAAGTTAACAAAGAACAACAGTTGCTAGTTGTTCAAACAACCATTTCACAATGCAAAGCAGAAGGGTAAATAAAACATAATTTTATTAACACAATGTCTGAAAACTAAATTGCTGAATTAGAAATCCATAACATTTTGGACAATTGATTCATGTTGTGATACTTAGCCATTAAAGTGACTGACTGGTGTGATGTATAAGTAAGATGGTGAGAAAAACATTTATGAACCCCCAGATGGTGAACAACTTTCAGGCGTGATGATGTCACATCCAGAATTAGCGCCTCATCTTAACAACAAAAGAAAATAGCCGCTTCTGCGATTTAGCAACCCCTCTAGTCCCACAAGCACCTTTAAGTACCATTAATATAAATATTAATGTAAATATGTGTGTTGGTGGCATGCTACAGCGTGAACAGTATGAGCTGTGTTGCAAACACAGCAGAATTTATAGTGGCTACCGTCTCAGCATTAGTTGAGTTTTAGCTTTAGCATTAGCAGCTGAGATTATGGAGACCCAAATTGGCATGTAGAACTATGAAGACATATTCTATGTAGATTAGTGAGAGGAGATGAAGGGAAAACTCAGATAAAATGGAATGAGCTCGATTTGCAGGAGTTCAGAAATACTTTGGGATTAATCAAAGGGAAAATTAAATGTTGTAACTCATATTATTCAGGTTTCTTCAAAGAGCTGTTGCAGATGCTGATGGCTCCAGGCAGGAAGGATCTCCTGTAGCAGTCTGTCTTACAACAGATCTGAAGAAGCCTCTTACTGAAGACACTCTGTACGACAGTCACATGAAAAGGATGCTCAGGGCTCTCAATAATATTCTTCATTTTATGAAGACTCCTTCTTTGCACAATGATCTCCAGAGGTTCCAGAGGAGTCCCTAGAACAGAGCCAGCCTTCTTTATTAGCTTCTTGAGCTTTTTTAAGTCCCTGGCTCTGATGCTGCTACCCGAGCAGATGATGGCAGACTTATAGAAGACATGCAACATCTTGCTGCAAACACAGAAACACAGAAGGAGCTTCCTCAAAAAGTACAGTCTGCTCTGTCCATTCTTGTAGACACCTTCACAGTTGTGTCTCCTCTCCAGTCTGTTGTCCATGTGAACACCAAGATATTTATACTCCTCCTCCACCACCTCCAATTCTTCTCCCACGATGGAAATAGTTTTTGACCTATTCCTGTTTCTCTTAAAATCTACAATCATCTCCTTTGTTTTATTCATGTTCAAGATGGGATGATTATTTTCACACCATGCCACAAAGTGGTACACCAGCTCCCTGTACTCAGCTTCTTGTCCATCTCACCACACAACTGCACAATCATCCAAGTATTTTTGCAGATGACAGGAGTGTGTCTTGTACTGAAAGTCAGAGGTGTACAGTGTGAAAAAGAATGGTGAGAGCACAGTTCCCTGTGGTGCTCCTGTGCTGCTGCTTAGCTGGTTAGACACACAGTCTAACCGTGGTAGTCTCTGTGGTCTGTTTGTCAGGTAGTTTTTGATCCAGGAGATTGTTGAGATCTCCACCTGAGTCTTCTGAAGTTTCTGACAAAGCAGATCACTTGAAATGTGTTAAATGTACTGGAGAAATCAAAGACCATGATCCTCACATTGCTGCTGGTTTTGTCCAGATGTCAGTTGGTTTGTAGAACAAGGTGTACGATGGCATCTTCAACTCCAACTCCACAGAGATATGCAAATTGAAGGAGGTCCTGATAGCATGTTTGCTTACTCAGGTGGGCCAATGTGAGTCTCTCTAGGACATTAACGATGTGCGATGTTAGAGCAACAGGTCTATGAATGATGGATGAGTTTTCTATGCTACCGGAACAAGACAGGAGGTCTTCTACAACACTAGAACCTTCTTTTGGGGCAGAACAGGGTTGCTTACCAATTACTTAACTGGTAAAGAGTTAAGTGACTCTTTACCAATCAAAAACTTTACAAAACAAATGTGTGGCATCAGGCCTGTTAGCATTTAAGCAGTTAAGCACCACAAAAAAGAAAAACACAAAACAAAACTATTTAATTATTTTATCCTATACCATTTTTCCTCTCAGACACAGCCTCTCACTGTGAAATGACTCTCTGTACCATTCTCAGAAGATGGAGTTTAGGAAATCTAAGGGACACATTGGGCTGTGTGGCACACAGCAGTTGCACTTAGTCAGTTGACTAGTGGAGCCTTGGTCCCGGAACCATCCACTCTTCAGCAATGGAAGGGACGTTTCGTTGATGGAACCAGAGACTCCATGTCTTCTTGGGTAATCTATAACTCTTTCAGATTTTTTTCTCTAAGTGCCTAGAGAGCCAGCTTAGGGCTGCTAGTCTTACTTTCAGCTGAGGTGCAGTTGCCAGATACACAAACAGCAGACCATACTTACTTTGGATCCAAGGTTTTCTTTGAAGATGCAGTCTTGTGCTCTGCCAGCGAGATCAAGACTTTCATTCCATGTCCTTCCCAAATGCAGCCTGTCGAGAGCTGTGTGCAAAGAGGAAGAACATAGTCATGCTTTTATAAGTCTATGACATGACAGGGATTCCAGCAGTGAAACTCCTCCTTCCCATGAGCTGTCATGAAAATGGGTTAATAATGAATATTCTGGGATTCAGAAATGTAAGTCTCTTTTGTTCTCTGTGTGTAGGTCAGTCTTTTTCGTTTCTCCCATGGCTGGTCCCAACAAGGCACAGTAATGTTATTGTATGGAAGCTTGAATTTTGAAGAAAGCAGTAAGAAAATGTCTTATTGATTGTGCTGGCTTTTTGCCAAGAATTGTTTTTTTTTGGTAATTTGAACTGACCTAAAACAGGAAAGGTTTTGTCTGATTCAATGACAGACATGACCGTCTTGCGTCTTTTGTTGTGTATGTTGTCATCTTCCATCCATCCATCCATCCATCCACCCATCCCTTTACCCGCTCATCATTGCTTCTTTGTTTGGCTAGCAAATAATAATATTAGCAAGATAATGTGTGTAATGTATACAAAAAGTTACTCTCATAATTAACAGCATTAGCTTCTTTGAGGCAGCTGCTCTCAGAAGCTGATGATGTGCGCTAATCATGAACGAGACTCACAAAAATTCAGATGCAGATGGCTTCTGGGAACAAGTGAACTGTCAGAGAAAAGACGATTTGAGTGTTGATCGCTAAATCCTTTTAATCCCAGGTCAGGATTCTTGCTCAGGTGTTGCAATACCGCATTTGATGCTCCACCACATTATGGCCAGATGAGCTTTGGCCATCATCGAAGAAACAGATACATTATTTGGATCCGGGGGCGGGGGGATCATGCCCAAAGGCCCACTGTAAGGAATATATATAATATACTGTTTCCGGTTAGTTATCCTAGCCCTTTTTAGATTAGTGGTGTGTCCCTGTTGATTCATAGAATGTCGTGTTCTCATTATAAGGTTGGATTTAAAGGTATGGTGAGGTTAAGGTTCTTACCTGACCTTAAGTCCTGCTCCTTTTCCTCTAAATGCTTTTTCACCTCACACAAAAGAGACTAACTGACATGTCTCATTTCGAAGATGCTTTCAGTTGTCTGCTGTCATCTGGGGTGATTTGTGTGACAGAACATAACATAATGGTAAGAATGTGCAACAGAAAAATACTGAACAGCTGCAAGATAAGGGACAATCATTACTGTAAATGCTGTAGTAGTTATGATCTGATGCTCTCAATTAGTTTTTCCATATGTTAATAAAAGATTTCTTTTTTTTATCTTTTGGGCACAATGTATTAAAGGTTTAGCTGGGAAACATTACTCAAAGGGAGATTAATGCTTATGAGCCTAAGTCTGACAGTATTTTTTAACATGTCCTTGATGGACTTTGTTGCTTTAAGGCTCCAACCTGACCTCCCATACCTTATAAGACTCTTACTCTGATCAAACCTGTGAAGCTCACTATTGACGCTCATCGCAGTGCAGCCAAGGTAAGAAGTCTTGAGTGTTTGCTGAAAAGGTCCTCTAGTAATCTCACTGACCTGATTAAGTGTTGCACTATTTCGCATGGTCTCCTTGAAAAACCTCTGCTAAACCCCCTGTTTAAAACGAGATCTTTGTCGCATTAACAAACAGCTGGTCATGCACCATGGCATAGAGGGCTTTGCTTTACCGAGCGCACAGCGAACATGAACATAGAGAAAATCAAGAAGCTTCTTCTTAAATTTCTCTCTGAGCCAAGTCACAATTTTTTGTGTCAGAAAAAATAAACCTAATTTACAAGTTTTTTCCGTCTGGTTAGCCCCAGGCATCAGCCCCCCGTATTCATTAGTACTTTGTGTTACTTTCTAACTTTATCTACTGCTGCTCAGTTTCTTTTTGCTATTCTTCTTCTTTTTTGATATTAATTGCCATTTTCCCAAACCTTGTCTGCTTTTGAGTCCTCCCCGAACCAGCATTTACAGTTTTGCATGACTGCAAATACCCTGTGAAAGTAGTCCTAATACAATGACAATCTTTAAATGTATTTTAATCAGTTTTTGTCTGATAGACCAACACCAAACAACACTTAAAATCCCTAGTGTTTTGGGTTATATCTCTACCAACTTTACAAATGTAGAGAGAGATGTTCGACATTTACCTTGCAATGCTGTGTTCAGTCAGTAAGGGAAAAAGCTATCCAAATCAACCTGACCCATGATGAAAAAGTATACGCCCTCCTAAACAAAACTATTTGTTACATTGGAGATAACAATTGGCATCAAGTGGTTGAGATAAATAGCAATAAGTTTTTGAAATAACTAAGGAAATTTTGCACACTCCTTGCAGATATGTTTTATTTCAGCCACACAAAATATTTTTCCAACAGGAATGATCTGCTTAAGGTCAAGCCAACAATAATCTATATGATTAAATTCTGGCCTTTGTATAGGCCGCTCAAAGATTTTTTATTATGTTTTTTTATTATTATTATTTTGAGCCATTCAAAGGTAGACCTACTTTTGTACTTTAGATACTTCTGGATAACCCAAGTGTGCTTAAGTTTAAGGTCACAAAGTGCCAGCCAGACCTTCCACTTCCAAATTCTGTAGCAGAAAGCAAATACATATGACAGCAAGTTGTCCAATACCTGACAAAGAAAAACAGCTCCAGAATATCATACCACCACATGGTGGTGGTGGTAGGTATGAAGTTCGGTTTTGGAAATGCTGTGTTTAATGGCAGATGTAAAGTTCTACCACCTTCCATAATGTTCCACATTTGTTCTGTTAGTCCAGAGGATATTTTGTCAAAGGTCTTAGAGATAATGAAGATAGTTTTTGGCAAATGTGTCAGCAGTGGTTTTGATTCTCACTTAGATGACATCTTTACCCACTATGTTTCTTATTGTTAAACCATAAACAGTTAACTTAAATAAGGCAAGCAAGGCCTGCAGTAGTTTAGATGTTGTTTTAGGTCCTTTCTATCTCCTGCTGGAGTCATCTATGAACTTTGGGTGTGATTTGTTAAGCCATCCACTCTTAGGACATCTATTCTTGAATTTCTTTACATCAGAAATTGCCTTTTGAGATCTTTTAGCTTAATAATTGTAGTTATACAGGTTATATTTAGGTGGTTTTAACAAGTGGATACTTTTGTCACTTGATAAATGAAAACACAATTTAAAAACTGTGTTGTTAAAATTCAGGTTACCTTTGTCTTAAATTAACATTTACTTGATGATTGAAAACATTTAAATGTGACAAAACAGAAGAAGAAATCTGTAAGGGGGAAAATACTTTTTTCAAAGCCCTGTTGATGGTATTTATTACCATAAAAGTATTAATCAGCCAAAACCAGTTAGACCTAAGATAGATTTAGCTCCTGATGTAATGTAGCCCAGGGTTCCTGAAAGGAGACCTGAGCTGCAAGAAGGGTAGACAAGATGGTGAGGAAGACAAATTAGGTGACAGTGGTCAGCAGACAATATAACACATGGAAATAATTTTAAAGTTTCAATTGTTTGTTGAATATATTTTATTTTAAAACATGGTTCTATGTCTCCATTATGTAAAACAGTGCCCCAACAAAGGTTAACTAAATATAAGCAGTTGTTTTTCATGTTAAACTTAAGATAATCTCGTCAAGGGTGTAGGGTCATTTATGGCCAATCCCCTGAGCACAGATGCACCTTTGAAATGTAGAGCAAGGTTAAGCAGCGACATTACAAGCCAGAAAACAGATTGGTCAAAACACAAATGACTTGTTCCAAAACACGAAAGTAATTTTCCAACTAAAGAATCAGTCCAAAAGTTTAAGGCTAAGGATTAAAAGTAATTGACTCATTACATCTCCTCAAATGAACTTCATGGGGAGCAATGTCACTCAGATGTCCTCCCAGTTTATTGAGCTCTTCATCCTGTAAAAGAGGAGAAGATGAGGGCACTTCACAAAGACACCTAATTTTAACCTCCTGTGTCTGTGATCTGATTATTTCCAATCCCAAGTTAAAGTTCACATGGAAAATGAAGGCCTTGGTTCTTCTGTCTCTCAATGATGTGCATCAATGCAACCCTATTTATAGTTTAGATCAGATGTCTTCAACCCTTTTTCAGTTTCTTTTAAATTGTTCTACACCAGAAGTCAGATTTTGTCTGATTGCTGTGTTTTGTCACTAAGAAAGAGATAGAAAAAACAACTTTATTTATTTATAGTGCATTTTAAAGATTTACAG
Organism: Characodon lateralis; assembly: GCA_036250325.1. Lineage (NCBI taxonomy): Eukaryota > Metazoa > Chordata > Actinopteri > Cyprinodontiformes > Goodeidae > Characodon > Characodon lateralis. The sequence goes on along the minus strand of JAHUTJ010019138.1, from coordinate 513 downwards.
AACCCAAGTTGAAAAAATAGAAACAGGAAGGCTCTCTGAAGTTAGAGTTTCAAGAGGCAAAGATGGAAGCTACTTACCAAGTCCGTGTAAAAATCCAATATGGCTGTCATATGTTTTAAACAGTTACAAATTCATTCTAGCTCTTCCCATCCGTTTAAATCCATTTTTATGTACAGTACAGACCAAAAGTTTGGACACACCTTCTCATTCAAAGAGTTATCATTATTTTCATGACTATGAATATTGTAGCTTCACACTGAAGGCATCAAAACTATGAATTAACACATGTGGAATTATATACTGAACAAAAAAGTGTGAAACAACTGAAAATATGTCTTATATTCTAGGTTGTTCAAAGTATCCACCTTTTGCTTTGATTACTGCTATGCACACTCTTGGCATTCTGTTGATGAGCTTCAAGAGGTAGTCACCTGAAATGGTTTTCCAACAGTCTTGAAGGAGTTCCCAGAGATGCTTAGCACTTGTTGGCCCTTTTGCCTTCACTCTGTGGTC
>JAHUTJ010019137.1:0-10032 GCA_036250325.1 Characodon lateralis | reverse complement strand
CTATGTGAGGTTGTTGCCTCTTTGTGAGGGTTTTTCAACAAAAATGAGATATTTAACATTTTAAACTGAAAGGTTTTATTAAAAAATCGTTTTTCCGATTTTGACAACCTACACCCATTGTGTGTCATGTTCTCCCCTACCCTTGTGTTTCAGCCTAAGACCAATTGGTTGATTATTGGCAAACAAAATATCAGCCATAGGTTTTGCTGAAGCTCAGCACTGAACCAACCTTCTGCCTGATGTTTTCCCAACCGGGCTATTTTAGCAAGGAAATCAGAACAGAACCACACTACACTACTAATTTGAATTTGAGTTGTATTTGTAGGCATTGCATATTTTACCCTAAAAAACTACACAGGAAATGAAGTGCACTTTGACGCGGTTTTTCACGCCCACTTTACGCGCAGTGGCTCATGGGAAAAAGGTCAGGAGTCGATGGGTGCTGAAGATGCGTGATCTTTATTAAGAGGATTATCTTTTGTAGCGCTAGTTAAACCCGAACGTTTAATCTGTCAGCTATTGTAAACAGAACCGCTTGGTTAAAACCCAGATGGACCCAGAACACGCCGCGGTCTGATTGCCTGCCTGGTTACCTAACGCTGCTCGGCTTCTAGCAGCGTTGTTATTGTTTCCACTCGGCTGCTGTCTCCGGGCCCCCACAGCTGAAGCGGGGGGCTGAGGGATGGTTTTCCATCGGGTTCGGGAAGATGGATGAGAAGTCCACCAGCAGCCACCAGCGGCTCCTGGTCTTCCTGCTCATGGTGTTGATTTTTGGCGTTCTTGTGATCCAGTATGCCTGCCCCAGCAGCTCAGAGTGCAGAATGCTCCACCAGCTGGGGGCCTGGTTTACCCTCGGGGGTAAACGTGGTACCCATATCGGAGAAAGTGAATCGCAGGACGGGCTCCAGAAGGACCCCTACATAGCGGAAGACGGCGCTCTGGCCAGATTTGTCCCTCGCTTCAACTTCACCAAACCTGATCTAAATCGCGTTGTGGACTTCAACATCAAAGGGGATGATGTCATAGTATTTCTGCACATTCAAAAGACGGGGGGCACAACCTTTGGCCGACACCTGGTCCGTAATATTCAGCTGGAGAGGCCCTGTGAGTGCCATGCAGGTCAGAAAAAGTGCACCTGCCTCCGGCCAGGTAAGAAGGAAACCTGGCTCTTCTCTCGGTTTTCCACCGGCTGGAGCTGCGGACTTCATGCAGACTGGACTGAACTGACCAGATGTGTCCCATCACGCATGGATTCCAGAGAGACCCAGAAAAACCAGCCCAGGTTAGCAGGAGATGATAAGAGGGGTTGGGGAGCTCTTCAGATTTTTCACCAAACTGCAACAGTTATTATCTTCCAAACTGCCCTAGGTCCTTATGGTTTTGATGTAGGGTTCCTACACGTTTTTCTGTGAAATTTTCACGCTTACCCAGAGTTCTAAGTCCTTTATGTTAATATTTCAAAAGCTAAAATTCACTAAGTTCATACTAATGGGCAGGCTCTGTATATGGAGCCTGGGAAAACAAAAAACTGGATTGAGAGAAGGAAGAGAAACAGGACACAGAAGGAAGCAAAGGAACACACCGAGGGTAGAAGGAAAGAGGGAGGGGTAGTAGGATAACAATAAGGAAGAAGGATACAAGGAAAATGGGAAAAACGACAAGGAATAAAAGCAGGCCATAAAGAAAACAGGTAGGACAGCAGGATCAAGGAAGGAAAGGTTCATCGATCAGGCAGAGAAGTAAGGAGATGAATTTTGGAGGGAATAATGAAGGACACCAGAAAGGGCACAAGTAAGAGAGGAAGCATACATGAAAGGGAATGAGGAAGCAAGGAAGGACACAAGAAACAAAGGAAGAGGCATGAGGGATGGCAGAAGGAAGGAAAGAAGGATGTATAATTTAGTTTATTGAAGTATATTCACAGCAAATGTCTCAAGGTACTTTACAAAACAAGCTGATACAAAAATATCTACTTCCAGGTCAATCCAAAGATATAAACAGTCAATTATGGTATGTACATTCAGATTTAATCTTAGTTAATAGTCAGTCAGGTTTAGTTTAGTTTGGCAAAGAGAGATGACCTAACACTATTTTACTTACAAGCATGCAAAAGAGCACCTATGTTAGATACTAGGAACTTCACTGTAAAATGCAACAGTTGTTGATTATTATTCACTTTTTTAAATCCCTATGAAATAAACAGTGAATAAAATTAAATTTAAGAATTGATTGAAATTATAATCAAGTTTCAGATCAGATAAATAAATACATAAACAAATATACCCAAAACTATAAATATTTAATTAACTCCAAACTGTTCTTAACGAGCTGTTGCAGTTAGCTGAAAGGAAAGACCCAACATGTGAGATCTCTAAACCTCCCTCAAGAAGTGAAAATGGTAACGGCAAGATCTGACTACTACTCCAGCAGTTTCAAAGCTAATATTTTGGATTCAAATATCAAAAATCTAGAAATTTGAGTCTGGAAAAGTTTGAAATTCTAAAATAAAAAATGTATCAGAGTCCTGCTGCGTAAAACCAAATAGTTGCAGCACAAATGTCCACATAACATTAATTCTGGAGAACTTTTATAGTGTCTTGTGATTTCGAGCACAAATTTGTTGTTTTCTTCTCTTTCTAGTAGAAACTATTACTACATTACAATTTTAAGAGATCCAGTGTCACGTTACCTGAGTGAGTGGCGTCACGTGCAACGCGGAGCCACTTGGAAGGCCTCCCTCCACGTGTGTGACGGACGCTCACCAACAGTGTCAGAGCTGCCAGGCTGTTATTCAGGAGATGACTGGTCAGGTTGCTCCCTGCAAGAGTTCATGGACTGCCCCTACAACCTGGCCAGCAACCGACAGACCCGCATGTTGGCCGACCTAAGTCTGGTGGGTTGCTACAATGTCTCCACCATGAGCGAGGACGAACGCTGGCCAGTGCTTCTGGACAGTGCAAAGCGCAACCTAAAGGGGATGGCCTTCTTTGGCCTAACCGAATACCAGCGGAAGACCCAGTACCTCTTCGAAAGAACATTCAACTTGCAGTTCATTGCTCCTTTCACACAGCTGAACGGGACACGTGCTTCCAGTGTCGAGGTACCCCCTGAGACGCAGGAAAGAATTCGCCGGCTAAACCGATGGGACGTGGAGCTGTATGACTATGCCCGTGACCTTTTCCTGCAGCGTTTCCAGGTGGCAAGACAGCAGGAGCGCCGGCAGGCCAGGGAGCAGCGACAACAGGAGAGGAGGCGGCTCCGTGGAAGGTTCTCACAAAAACAAGGGAGGCGGTTGAAGCCGACTGAAATGGCACGTCCGACCGGTGTCGAAACTGAGGAGCAGCAGAGGGAGATGGCAGCAGAGGACAGCGTGGAGTCAGAAGTGCTTTTCCCAGACTGGTGGGATGTAGATGAGAATAGCACAATGGAGGACTACATAGGCAATGTTGAGCAGTGGTAGCAGCAGGCTGCCCTTATAGGAAGTCTACCAAGATTTGCCTTGTCAGTTTTTGCTAATTCAGGTTATTTTCAGTAAATGCCTTATTTTCTTATTCTTTTGTGACCATGAATTGTTTTAAATGTGGCTTTAATTTATTTAAACTGATTGTACTTCTTTGTTACAACTGACGTTCTAATCAGGTCCTTTCACGCAAGGAATGAAATCTACCTTCAGCATGATTTTTTTGGACTTTAAACACATTTGAACTCTTTTTTTTTTTTTTTGCCAAAAAGCACTACATTTGTGTGATTAACACAATTATGTTTGCCAAAATGTTGCTTGAATATTTTGAAATGTACTTGTCTGTGTCTTTTAAACAGCGGAACAGGAAAACGAGTTCATCGGTACCTCAATATGTGGCATTACCTGCTAATGTTGTAAAACATTGGAATTTGTCTTTTTTTATATATAAACTATGCTCTTACATTTACCAAACTGCTTCTTCTGTTCTTGCCATTCTTGCGTGCCTACATAGGTTTCTCTTGCAGTTGCAAAGCTGGCATTCACCAGCAGGGCGCGGTAAAGTACTTTAAATGCCATAAAATATCAGTACATACATTAAAGAGATGGATTTAAATCACAATTCGTTGTGCAAATTTGTTTAAATAGGATTCTGGCTATTTCCTTGGCAATTTTTAGAGGATTCATGGAAGTATTTATATGTTCCAGCTGCTCCCAAAAAAGAATCATTATATATACAGTCATATTAAATGAATTAGAATATTATTGAAAAGCTCATTATTTCACTTACTGAAGTGAAACACATTTTATAGATGTTTTCAAGCCATTTCTGTTATGATTTCCTGCTTACAGCAACTGAAGACATGACATTGAAGATTAGTAAGATAAGATTAGATTTCATATAACTTTTTAATATTGCAAGCTTGTACTGCAGGCATTTTGGCAATATTCTGGTTTGGGGCCCATCTAAGGCCCATCATAAACCCATCTGGGTGAACACACTTAGGGCCACCATGGAAACTGAGGACAAAATTTACCCCAGTTGGATTTCCCATTTGGGCCCCACATGTGGTTGTTGGCTGGAAATGTTTGTTTTAATATTACTGACAAAATAAAATAAAAAAGCATCAGTTATCAGATATGAAGAAAGATGGAAATGCTATTGTGAGTAGTCAAACAATTAGCTAACATCTAAAAAAAATTGTGAATTTCACAAAAAGTTTAAAAAATATTAAATATTTTAAAACAGGAAATAGTGCCTCCTGTTCAAAACGTAAAATGCAGCATTTCTTTTTCCGTTTTAATGACATACTTCTTTCATTTTTATTTCTTTCTCGTCCCTAAGATGTCACCACTAAGCTCCAATATTTGTCTAGTTGCAGCGTCTCCCCGTCGTTAAACAGACGGGGGTGTTTCAGCCTATCAGCAATCAGGTTGTTTTTATTTTTTGGTTTGTTTCTCTTTTTTTCTACCATGTTTTTAGTCGTCTCATTCTGCAAATAGGCCAGTTGAATTTGACTCATTTATACACATATATTACCTAGAGTTTGCACCATCTTACATTTTCTCGTGCCTTGATGAAACCTAATAAACAAAACACACCCCTGTCGTCCAGCTCCTCCCATTGGATAAAGACCTCCCTCTGTCTTTTTTGCGCTTGAATCTGTTATCTGCTGAGTGCAGTCTGTTTTTGCTGCCGAGCTAATAATATAGTAACTGACATTTCTGCCTCCGCTTCTCTGTCCCTCTGCAGCTGCATCGCCTTTTTACTTGTCTTAATTTTATGTTTGATTTCTTGCTGGCGCGTTTTATTTCCGCCCCTCCTTCGCTTCAGTGCAGAGCTATTGCTGTGTCCTACAGATAAATAAGGAACTCTTGGCGGAAAACACGGATCCAACACGCTTATTTCAGTCGACGTTGATTTGAAAGGAGGCATTGGATCGGTTTGGACTGATAACAGGTGAGCGGCCGGGGCACGCCTGGTGCGTTTGCGGCATTTTGAATGCGCTCTGACGCATGTTTGTAAAGATTTGCTTTGTGTTTTTATTTTATTTTCACATTTTGCGTCTGTTCGGTTTCTGCAACTCCTGCCTGTTGCATGGACGCGCACAAGCTGGCTTTTGTTGTTTAAGATGGGCGTAACACAGGCAAATTAGTCCCAAAGCTCTTTTTTAACATGGATCGTGAGGTCTGAGATTCCTCTGTCGGGATTCAAATGATATGGTGAGAAATTTCCATATTCAAGCCAGTAAACAGAGCTTTTATTCTAAAAATTAATATGTTTAGGTTATTTTGTTCTCTTGAGAGTAAATGCATTTTGGCAAGTTAAATGTTGACAATTTAGTCTATGACAGCAACATGAAATGAAGATCCCCTGCAGGTTGCTCTTTGGTTATTGAGTCGCATGTTTCGAGGGTTTTTGCTGTCAGTGTCTGTTCACACAATAAGAGGAGGAGTTGTGGAGTCTTGTCCTTGTTTGCCCTATAAAAGGTCAGAGCTTTAGCCCCCATGGCATGCCATGTTGTATGCATACACTGTATGCGATCCTACTGGATGTGTTGCCCTTTATCTTGTCTGGTTTAACCATACAGCCAGTCCGGACAAGTTCACATTCCCTCCCGGCTGTGGACTCTGTACCTGTCTGGCTAGTTTTTCTTTGCTTAATAAACACAGATAAACTGACAAACCATGCTCTCACTGACAGCAGTGCATGCAGTCTCTTTTCCCACACAACCTGTTTTCTCTTCTCACACACATATGACTTGGTCATTATCTAGTATCCTCTGTTGATTGCCTGTCCAGAGGGCTCGGTTTTTGTTACTATACAATGGGAATATGAATATTTGCACCAGAACTGAGAGAAAAATGTATTTTAAGTAATTTTCCAGCATTTCACATATAATCTTATGTTTGGGTGATTCTCATCTGTTTGTCAAAGTAAGGCGTTGTATGGTTGTGTGATTTGGAGTTGTGGTGCTTTTTAACGAGCTGAAAGGATTACCGATACTTAACCTAATTACTTTTCTCCCTCACTTTAAGCTTCTGGCTTTCACTCACACTGTGATTTATGGATTGGTTTTCTTACACTATTTAAATCAATCACCTGGTCACTGACGACGGACTGTTTTTGCACTCATCTTTGTAAACCAGTGTTAGTGAACGGTAAAGTTGAGCAGTAACCCTGAGATAATGTAGATTAAGATTAAAGCTGTGTTTTCACAGCTTTAGTTCCTGTTACACAATCGTATGCACCCCTTAAACTGGAATTCCCCAAGCTTTTGGGAATGAGGTAACTCTATTTTGAATAAAAAGTCCCACAGGGAACTCATATTCTCATGTGAAACCAAGTGGACATAATAATAGAAAAACCCCAGTGTTTTGAAAACTGAAGTGAGACTTTGACTGAAGCAGTTTGCAATGAATGGAATACACTCTAGATTGGTGAAGTTTTAACAGAAATGTTCTATTTGTTTAAGTTACAGAGATTCATCTGACTGTTTCACATAGAATAGCTTCTTGTTGTGTTTTTCAGTTGATTGTGTCTTAAACTGTTTATATACCCCCAACCTTTTTGCATTTTGTGATGTAACAACCCAAAAACTTCAGTGTGGTTTTTGAGGATTTGTGAGGTGGAAGAGAAAATGATTCATGGTTTTCAAGAATTTCTTTCTACAAACTTAAATCTTAAAAGTGTGGTGTGCATTTGTATTCAGCTTCCCCGAGACTCATACCCAATGTTTACCATATTTTGCTTCAATTATAGCTTCAAGTTTGTTGGGGTATCTTTATACATCTAAATTGTAATTTTTGCCAATTTTCTTATATAGCTCAGTTTCAGACAGATTTAAGGACAGGTACAGTGAAAATGAATTTTCAAGTGTGCTGTATCTTATTTAGGGGTATTGGAGTAAATGGAGCTGAATACAAATGCAGGGAAATCTTTTTACATTCATTCATTTCTCGTACTCGTACTTGTCGTCTTCCACTTTATCCGGGACCGGGTCCGCGCAACCCGGTCATTCATTTCTATCACAAAAAATCCTGATAAAATACATTATTTGTGGTTTTAATTTAAAGAAAACGTGGAAAGGGTCAAGAGGCATGGATAATTTTGCAGGCTACCATTTTTCAGTATATTTGTATTTATTCGGTTATGGGAATATTAAAAAAATGTTTTGTAAGTTGTCCAATCTACAGCTCTCAGGTGGTTTTCCCTTAACATAATAAACAACGGTACAAGTTGGAAAAAAATGTCTGCGTCTTTATTAACCTTGATGCCTTAACCGTAATAGAATTTAATAATTGTAAAATGTTTGACAAATTTAGTTAAGGTTAAACATTTTCAAATTGTTGAAAGAGTTGTACAAGCCAATTGTCAAAGACCAAAAATAAGCTACAATAATGCTGTCATAACTTCATAAAAATATTTAATTATTTTTTTTTTTTTTATTTCTCCTGTTTTCCTTTTCTTTTTTCCTGTAGAAAAAGAAAAACAAGGAAAAAGAAAAAAATGAATTAAATTTATTTGGCAATAAAACCAATGAGCAACATTAGCTTCATGATAACAGTCCCCACAGAGGAACAATAAAGGATATTTCTATTCTAAATATCATCAACGAGGATAAAAACACAAGAAAGCAAAAAGCTTAATTCCATTGAGGTTATCCAGATACCCAACTCAAACATACAACAAAGATTTTTTGCAGGAGCTCTTGCAGAAGAACCAGGGGAAAGATGAGAAACAATAAGCTTTAATGTTTCTCTGTGCCTTTCTGCAGCTGACCGGGTTAGCTCTGCCTGTTTAGGTGACACTCAGTTTGCACCACAGCCAGAATGCAGACATCAGAGCTTAGCTGAAGGTTATGCTGTCGGAAGCCCTTTGGTGCACAGTGCTTGATGAACGACGCACTACAGCTATGTCAGCCACTGTTGGTCTCATCTGTCCACCTTGTGCCACCCCAGCTGGGTCCCACCTGCATGTTGACCCTCGCTTCCATACCGCCAGACTCCCTAGTTTTACCCCAGGCACCTGGGGGAAAGGCAGCAGCTCAAAGACTGTTAGAACTTGGTTACAGTGTAAAAACTGGACAAACTCTGTTGGTCAAGATTATTTCTATACAAAATCTAAGCTCTCGTATTTTATCACTGGTTCATGCGGTAGTTAAAATACAGAAAGATGTGTCAGTGTTATATCTATGAAGTGGTTTGTTCACAATGACAAGAGCTATATTTAAGTTAACTATCTGGAAGGAGAACTTTTGCTTCAGGGAAAATATGTTGTTTTTGTTACTGTAACTCAACTGCAAAAGTAATGTTTAGATGACACATTCCTCATTTTGTGATTTGAAGAATCAGGCTGCATAATAATGCATTCTCAGTTATCCAGAATCAAGCCTTGTTACGCGATCAATATTCACCAACAAGGGCCAAACTGCTTTTTCTCCTTTGTAACTCAGTTATTAGCTCTCTTTCCTTACACCTTGGCTGAATTCTTAGTCATATATCTAATGTCTTCTTCATCTCTCATTTCTGGTTTGAAAGATGCACCGATCAGGCTTTTTATGGATCAGTACCGATTATTTCAAGGTTTTCTTTTTTTAGAGTTCCTGATTCTGATTTTGGCTGATTTCCAGTTTTCCTCCTAAGTTCTGGTCTGGTATGAATTTTTTACAGTTTGATGACCTTAAGTACAATTACTATAGCTTCACTGTATTTCAAAAAAAATTAAAAAGTTCATCAAGAATGTTGCACCTAATGTAATTGTTTGTATTTGAAACATAAAATCACATTTATTTCCACTACAACATTTGTTGATAATATATCAATTATTACAGTTATTACAATGTTGCCTCAGACATTTATTTATTATTGTTTTGACTATTAAACACATACCAGAGGCAAAACAATTGAATAAACAGCTAAATATTGCAGTGGTTTTCAAGTAAAGTTCCTCATTGAGCACAATAATGTCTGTTTGCTGTACTGCTCCTTATATAGTATTATAAGTATGACAAGCTGACATTAGCTGTCCACTGTCTGCCAAGTGTGTAAAAAAATAATATAAATAACTCCATAAGAATGATGGGTGGCTCTTTAGTTTCCAGACCAAGCAGCATAATTAATGTAATTCAATTCAGTTTATTTATATAGCGCCAATTCACAACACATGTCGTCTCAAGGCACTTCACAACAGTCAGGTTCATAGATTCCAATTAACCCTAATAATTGAACAGTGCAGTCAGACTCAGTTATTTATTCAAATTGGATAAAAGTTTTTCTATCTAAGGAAACCCAGCAGATTGCATCCAGTCAGTGACTTGCAGCATTCGCTCCTCCTGGATGAGCATGTAGAGACAGTGGACAGTCACTGGTGTTGACTTTGCAGCAATCCCTCATACTGAGCATGCATGTAGCGACAGCGGACAGGAAAAACTCCCTTTTAACTGGAAGAAACCTCCAGTAGAACCAGGCTCAGTGTGAGCGGCCATCTGCCACGACCGACTGGGGGTTTGAGAGAACAGAGCAGAGACACAAAAAGAACACAGAAGCACTAATCCAGGAGTACTTTCTAT
>JAHUTJ010019136.1:0-11505 GCA_036250325.1 Characodon lateralis | reverse complement strand
CCCCCATCGATGGACAAATGGGACTTTTTCCCACAACGTATCACAGCTGCTTCTGAAAATTAGTGAAATCAAAATAATCAAGAATCAATCTCACTTTATACATCTATGCAAATCCTTTAGTATAACAGCTTCTCCAGTATATAACATAGTTTTGTTTTATTTAAAATAAATAGGTACATTTATGCTCATTGCTGTTAAAGTCTCACTAAAACTTAGTTTCCTTTATTGTAACTTTTGTTAGCAAAGCTTTTCAGTTTTCATGCAGGTTTTCAGGGATTTGAACATCATAAATGTAAAAATGTTAAAGCTATTTTAATATTTGTCTGTATATTCTTTTAAGTTTCCTGTGAACCTAATCAAGTTCACACATGAACTGCCTTGGTCTACAATGGCAATTAAACATTAACTCAAAAGACTCGCCTAATTACCTGAGATGCTTCAATGAGAAACTGATCCTTTCTGTATTTAGATATTTAAAATTTAGTAGAATCATTAAATTGAACATACAAAACTGTAGAATAATCCTAACCCTTGAATTTGTATCTTTCCAACAATCTAATTGTTATTTCCCCACACACCTTTATGTTAATTTTCACATTGGAAGAGCAGAGGAAGAGAGCACATCTTCTCTGCTGTTCTCTGTCTGCCTTTAAAACTACTGTTGAAGTGAAAGATGGAAATGCATGTTTGAATATGAAAAGTTTATGTTTTAATCAAAGGTCTGTTTCATATAAAACCTGCCAACTGTTTTATTACCAAAATGCTGGTAAGTAACAGGTAGGTAGATTTTTAAGAGCTTTGAGAAAACATCTAATCCAATAAATTTGGGTTATTTTCTATAGAACAGTGTAAATTCTATAGATTAAGCATGTGATTAGATACTTTCTAAACTTAAAGAATGTGTTTGTAAAATATTAAATTCTAAACATTAAAAATAAATTTGGAGAAAAGAAATGGAATGCAGTTTTGATAGTATTCTGCCTCCAAGTACCTGCCAGTTTCACCACATTTGTTTTGATGTTGCAGTATCATGTTGTACCTTTACAATCAACTTATTTTTGTGGTTTCTTCTTTGCAGTATGCATTTTGGGTAATAAACTGCACATTGTTTGCTAAAATATGGAAAGTAAATAAGATAAAAAAAAGAATCTTAAAATGTCTTTAAAATGAGCTCATTATGCCTTATTATGAAAAACTAGAGCAGCTTTGGGTCACAATCGCAGCGGCAGGCAATATGTGTCATTTCTATTGCTTGTAACATTGTAAGCAAATTTCAGAGAAGGAAGTGGCTCATTGCTTGTTGATATTTGAGATGTGTGCAGAGATATAAAAATCAGATTTGGAACTTTGAATATGCCGTGCTTATAAATATGAATATATTTTTTAATATTAATACTTTAATATTTTATTAAATAATATTTCGGTCTGTTAAGGATTGTCCTCTGAATATCAGTCTAATAAGGTGGTGGTATTAGGATAAAATTGAAAGGGATGAGCCAATCTCTGACATTATTGAACAGCAAAACTCTGTACACACACAGAATGAATTCACACAATTTTCTTAAAATACAATTTATTTATTTTTTACTCCGGCAGAAAAGCGCTCAGAATTGCTGTCTTAGTGCCAAGAAAAAGCCCAACAGATTTACTTTCACAAGTGGAGTATTACAGATAACGCTTTAAAGCTCTGCTTGATATTCATAAAAATAAGCCTTATTAGAAACTGCTTTGGGATTATTTCAATTGTTATGGACACAGAAATGCAAAGGAAAAAAAAAAAGCACGAAAGAGTGAAAGGGGGGCAAAAAGAAAAAGGGGAGAGAAGAAGAATAGAATGGACCAAAGAAAGAAGGATGAAGAAGAATACAAGATAACGACCTTCTTGCTTCTACACCTGCAGAAACGTTCGTATTACCAGCTTTTTTATCAAAATGTGCACGATACTTATGAATGCAAGATTTATTTAGTGGTAAATGTGGCTCAATATAGAACATCTGTGTATCTGTTAACACCTGAATCTAAACACCTGTGGGTGTGGAGTGCACATGTGCATACAAGGTTTCTCCATAAAAATATGCAATAGTGAGTGTGAGGAGCCACAGACCTGCGCCCTTTGACCCGGGACAGATACAGAGGAGATCCGAGCCATAGACATCCAAAGGCCCCCCAGCCACAGTGCAGAAGCCCCAGGGAGCTGCAGCAACAAGCCCACAGGCCCCGCCGGCAGCCGAGAACCATAAGTACACCGGCGGGCAGAGGTACCAACTACTGGAGGGAATAGGCCCCACATTCGATGGGGGCCTAAACTGATCCAGGAGAGGGAGGAGCCCAAGACCCAACCTGACACAAAAAACAGGCACACACAATCACACATTCCCACCCTCATGTGTACACAAAAACACACCCAAGCACCCAACGTAAAGACAAACAACAATGGACGTCGTACACTCACTCACACTCCCCATACATACTCTATACTCCCAGGTCCAGGTGCCAATAGCCCAGAGGGGCAACCAGCCCCGGGGTCCAGGAGGTGGTCCCCGGGGTGGAGAAAGGCAGATTCCCCAGCACCATCCTAGACTAATGACTGCAACGCCCAAACTCGAGTGACCCCCATCCACATCTGGAGAGGGGGTGAAAGATTGGTCTAACTGGTCCAAATGAGCCTACCAACCAGAGTTGCCACAGGATGAAACAGTCCCAATCCCCGAATGAATTCCGACCTCAACCCCGTGTGCCCCCGATCCCCCCAGAAATTAGCGTTAAAGGGGACCTGTTATGCAAAATTCACTTTTTTAATGTTTTTTATACTTCCATTTGGGTATATAATGCTTTTACAAACAGTCCAAACCTAAAAAAAACAAACATTTAGCCGTTTTTCCCCATCCCATTCAACAGGCAGAATATTAACTTGGACTGGGTCTCTGCAACCAAACAAGAGCATTAAGAATTCAGAAAGTTCATTGTCTTACATTCTCATGTAAGAAAATTAATGTAAGAAAGCAAACAAATCACAGGTTTCTGATGGATCTGGGTCAGTACATGATTCAGCTGCTAGGAAAAATGTTCACGGCTTCTGCCGAAGATTCTCAGGTTCTGATGGACAGGGATGGATGATTGATAGATGAGTTACCAAACGGTATTACGAAACCCTGGGGGTGGGACAGAAGGTCCTAGACCTGCAAGATGATTCTGAGCTGTAGATTTTAGTTTGAGAGTGTGGAGCCTTTAAGCCTCAGTGTGAACCTGCATCAGTCAGACTGAGGATGAAGATAAACAGTTTGTTGGTGTGTTGTAACAACCAGCCGGTGGTCTTGGTGGATGAAGGCAGGGGGAGTTTGACTGACAGGAACAGCCTCAGCTTCTTTTTTTTTTTTTTGTCAGCAGTTATTTAACGACTCGGTTGCTGGTACTTTCACAGTTTAACTCCCCTGTGTCTTATTTAAGAAACAGATGGTAAATGTTTAATGTTCTGCAGTCAGACGATCCAACATCGATGTATATCGTAGCTCAATCAACAGCTATATGATGACTGGCAGACTGGAGGTTTCATAAATGGCTGCCATCTCCCATCATGCCCCTCTGGGTGTGGCAGCAGCCAATGGGGAGGCTCTGTGAGGAGGTGATGCAGGTTGCCCCCTTGGTATAAAACCCTCAAGCACCATCTGGGCCCTCCTGAGCAGTTGGAGCATTCCCAGCCTCGCCTCGGGTGGAGGGATTGCGAGGAGGGAAAGCAAAACTACACGGCCTCTCTCTGTGTAGTTTTGTTTTTGTCAGGGAATATTTCGAGGCTCAACCGTTCTCACCTTGGATTTTTCTGCACAAACCGATCTGGATAAGGGGGCTGCTGCTTGTTAGTCAAACGGGCACCGTCCCATAACTTCCAGGCACTCTTGTGGAAACAAGTGAGTAGTTCCAGCTTCTGTCCTGAATGATATGGTTTTTTGGGGACATGGATTACAGACCACGTCTCTGGTTTTGGAGAAGCTGGGATCAGATCAGGGGTCAGGACTCTTGTTTTTGGAGAAGTTTCCTGAGGTTTTGATGTGTTGATGTATTTTTGGCTGCAGAAGAGGCCTCATGCAGCAGAGTGTGCAGTGATCTGTGGAAAGCCAAGAATAGCTGCTGAGAGCATCAGAGAGGCCTGTCAGCTGGACCCATGGCTTTTTAAGGGAATCAGCAGCAGAGCTATCAGTTGTACCTCCAGCTATGTGCCACATGGTGGCTGTCAATCAAACTGTGCAGGGTCAGGGAGGGGGTGCAGAGATATTTTTGGTTACTGCCATATCTGTCCCTCAGATGTCAGTCTGTAAATACCAGCAGGGCAGGTCCAGTTTGATCCTCCAGGATCATTCTGACATGAAGCTGTGTATTGATTATTGATCGATCATGTTGTGAGCAGATCGGTGATGAGGAAAACAGAGAATGTGGACAATCTGAGCTGAGATCAGCTGACAGCAGTGAAGTAAAGCAGCAGGTGTCCTGATGAGGTGTTCAGTGTCACACTGAAAGTGTAGGATCTCCTCATTTAACCCAGATTCAGATAGTTAAAATGGAAATGACTCAGATAGAAAACGTCTCACAGCACTGGAGATTTCTCGGTTCTGGTAACATCAGAAGGTCCATAATGAACCTGAACTTGTTGTTTCTGGAGCCTTCAGTAATAAAATATTTGATGAGCTTCTGGTTTTCTGCCTCCTGTTTAAAGTTAGATTTTTGTGTGGCCTCCAGGAGAACCTTCTGTAATTTGGGTCATGCACAATCAAAGTAAAGTGGTACCACTTAGAACTGAGGGACAGAATCACATCTATGTTCACATGAAGTTATTTTAGGTAAACAGGATTTTAGTACTGGTGCTATTCCAGCTTTGATTAAACGTAGTGCTTCATGGCTGAATTTAACAGTATAATAAGTTGTGTTATTAATGATGAGAACTTTTGAATGTATCATTTTATTTGCCTTTATATAAACAAATTTTCAGGTATTTCCATGTTGTATGTTTAACAAGTAAATTGTGATGGAGAAACCTTGAGCACAACATGAAACGACCCAAACTCGTCTGCAGTTTTATTTATATAAAAACAGAAGGCCAACAATTATAATAAGCACATCATCGTGAATTTGTTTTGGTTGATAGTTATACTATTAAAAGAACTAAAGTACTGCAGTTAAATATTGCAGCTGTTGTATTTCTGTTTTCACTTTTTAACTGAAAGTGTGATGATGATTTTTTTTTTTTTGCATTCTGTGTAAAGTATTAGAAGTCAAAGGGAAACATTGCATTTTGGTGTTCTGTTTGCCTCCATTTTTTTCACAGTTATTAGAATAATTTAGACGTTTTTCACACTTAAAGTGATGATTAGCAGAAGCATTTTCCTCAGAGCAGCAGGTTTGACCTGTGGATTTTTAAAGTATTAGAAGGAGTAATTGTAGTACTGAGGCAGTAACTGTAGCGCTGCGGTACGTGAAGCACCTGCTGCTGTCAGATCATCAGAAACAGCTGCCGCGTCACCAACTTTATTTTGCTAGTTTAAAAATACACAATATATACAATATCCTAAAGGCAGAAAAATAGTTATAGAGCATAGCTGCGATTGTCTGATTTTCTTAGGTCAATATTTTTAACTACTAATCGAAATCAAAATTTAAGAAAATGTTTTAAATTAAATAAAGCTGGACTCTTCTTATAGATCCTAAATATGAACGTCACTGGATTTTAAGGAGGTGTGTTATTTTAATGTAAAGTACCTTGCAAAACACTTGAATTGTTGCAATATAAATAATCTGATTTGAATCAGATTAAATTTGTTGAAAATGGGACATAAACAGAAACTTTGTACAAATAAAAGAGGCAACCAGCAGCGTTTCAATAAAAACTTTACCCAATAAAACTTCTTGCTGTTCCTACGGTGTAAAAACTCTCATCAATGTTTCTGTAAAATATAAATATTTCACAAAATGGTTCATAACCCTGGTGTGAATAACTGGTTTTAAGCAACCTTTTAATTTGACCAGAATGTTTCTTCTGACTGGGAGTAATATTAACGTTTTGGAGTGGGCCAGCCGACAAAAATCTGATAGAGAATCAGTGGAGGAAGTTGAAGATTAGGGTGATGGCAAATAGGCCTTCCAACCTCCAAGACTTGCAGCTCATAGAAAACGATGAATGCTTGATAACACCAGTGAAAACATGCAAAAAACTGGTCCGCAGTTATAAGATGGGCTTGATTGTCATCATGACAGTAAACATTTTGCCACAGATTATTAAGATGGGTATAAATCCTCTCTGAAATGCAATTTATTGATAAAATGCAAATAAAAACACATATTTCAGAAACAAACGTCTTAATTGAATGAAACTAATTTTCTCAACCTGCCTGGGGAATGTGTTTACAACTGAATATCAATAGAGAACACAATCCAAAACATAAACGTTGGTTTTAAAATTTAAGAAAATAAATGTAGAGGACACAAAATCTAAAATAGACTAATAGGGTTAAAATAATACTGTTTTTACTAGGTTCCTGCTGTTTAAAGCAACCTTGAGAGAACATTCTGCGATTACTGTGAGGAACTGTATTTAGATCTGATCTGAATTATGGTGGACATTTAAGGCATTTGGGAAATGTTGGTAAATGTAAACCTCATGTGGATTTTGAGGAAAAAGCAGTGAATGAAAATGTAAAAGTGTGTGCTTCTTTTTGCTGCAAGAGACTTCCATCAGCATTGATCTAATTAGTAAACATACGTCAACAGGGTGAATGACAAAAGAGAAGAGCAACAAAGAGAGAAAATGTTCTGCAGTAGTTTAATGATAAAAAAGTAGTTAAAGCCAAACTGCAGAAAAGGAGATATTTCATACAGAATATATTTTAAGTCAGATGAGTGCAAACCTCATCCTGTTCAGTGCTGGAGGCGAATAAAGCAGCTCTCTTTATATTTTCTAGTTTTAAGAAGCAAATACTTCCCTCATGAGCCTGTTGATTTTTCAATCAAATAAGCTCCTTAACTTGCAGCGTGTCCTTTGCTAAAGTTTAAGAGATACATGGCGCCACCTGCTGGTTGCTTAAAATACAATAAGAGAAGTGGAGATGTTTTAAAGTGGTGTTATTTTCTGTTTTCTTTGGATGGTTTGTAGACAAAATCCAAGGTTTAATCACTTGATCTCTGTTTCAGGGTGCCGACCACCATGTCAACACAGGCGCCGTCGTTCACACAGCCGCTTCAGAGCGTCGTGGCACTGGAGGGTAGTGCCGCCACGTTCGAGGCTCAAGTTAGTGGTAAGAAACATCTCTGAGGGCCTCATCAGGCTGGCAGGCATGGAGCTCCATGTTTCTAGTGCAGATAATTCTGCAATATCTGACTGTCACAAACAAGGTTTGCAGGATAATGATAGTTTACAGAGTGATAAGATGAGGATTGAAGTAGAAAATAAACATGAAACATACATAATATCCAAAAATATAATTAACGTTTAACTTAAGTAAATAAACATCGGAGATATTTGGACTTAATTGTTTTCAGAATCAGCTTTATTGCCAAGTTCGTGCATACAAACAAGGATTTTCACTTTGGAGCATAAAATTTCAAAGAGAGAGATAACAAAGTTTACCTTCTGATTTTAACATATTAAATTCTTCATTAATATATTTATATTAGTAAAATTTTACTCTTGTCTTAGATATTTTATTACAGTTTTAAATACTGAGCTTTAATTATAAGAATGTATGAAAATGTTTCAATTTCTTATAAATTGAATTTCAGTTTTAACCTTAAGTAACAATGTTAAATGGTCACATTTTCAAAGCTGATTCAAAACTACATATCTCATATACATTGAGTAAACTTTCTGTGTATTTTGCAGCTCTGCAGCTGAATGTTGTTGCTTCCCTGACATCTCACCTTCTTCTCTTCAGGTTTTCCAGTTCCTGAGGTGAGCTGGTTCCGTGATGGCCAGGTTCTTTCCGCCGCAGCTCTGCCCGGCGTCCAGATCTCGTTCAGCGACGGCCGCGCTGTTCTGAGGATCCCCGCTGTGACCGCCGCACACAGCGGACGCTTTTCTGTCAGAGCCACCAACGGCGCTGGACAAGCCACGAGCACCGCTGAGCTCCTGGTTACAGGTGAGACTGGGAGACAGGTGAGACTGGGAGTCAGGTGGGACTGGGAGTCAGGTGAGACTGGGAGACAGGTGAGACTGAGAGATAGGTGGGACTGGGAGACAGGTGGACAGGTGAGACTGGGAGACAGGTGAACTGAGAGACTGGTGGACAGGTGAGACTGAGAGACGGGTGAGACTGAGAGATAGGTGGGACTGAGAGACAGATGAGACTGAGAGACAGGTGGACAGGTGAGACTGAGAGACGGGTGAGACTGAGAGACAGATGAGACTGAGAGACAGGTGAGACTGGGAGACAGGTGAGACTGAGAGACGGGTGGACAGGTGAGACTGAGAGACGGGTGAGACTGAGAGACAGATGAGACTGAGAGACAGGTGGACAGGTGAGACTGGGAGACAGGTGAGACTGAGAGACAGGTGGGACCGAGAGATGGGGGGACTGAGAGACAGGTGAGACTGAGACAGGTGGACAGGGGGGACCGGGAAACAGGTGAGACTGAGAGACAGGTGAGACTGAGAGACAGGTGGACAGGTGAGACTGGGAGACAGGTGAGACTGAGAGACAGGTGAGACTGAGAGACAGGTGGACAGGGGGGACCGGGAAACAGGTGAGACTGAGAGACAGGTGAGACTAAGAGACAGGTGGACAGGGGGGACCGGGAAACAGGTGAGACTGAGAGACAGGTGAGACTGAGAGACAGACATTACCTTTAGGATGTTCACCAGCAGTAACCAAATCTTATTCTTTTTCATTGAAATCACAGGAAAACATTTAATATTTTTGCATGGTTCCAACAAATTTCAGAGTTTTAAAATAAAACTGTTAGTGGAGATTGTAAACTCTACTTTACCCTTAGTTTGGTTATCACATTTATTAATTTTGTTAGCCAATCATTCATTGTGTCATTTCTGATGCCACCACATCCATCCATTGTCTATAACCACTCATCCTTGCTGGGGGACCAGCTGGTAGCTATCTCCAGTGGTCTCCGGGTGAGATGCTGGGCGCATCCTGGATGGGTTGGCAGTCCATCACAAGGCAACACAGAGACACACAGGACAGACAACCATGCACAGACACACTCATAGATATGGCAATTTTGAGAGACACATTAACCTAGCAGTTATGTTTTCCAACTGTAGATATAGGCCAGAGTACCTGGAGAGAACCCAGGCATGGGGGAACATGCAAACTCCTTACAGAAACACCCTGGACCGGGATTCATACCCGGTACCTTCTGCACAACAACAGTGCTACCAACTGTACCTCTGTGCAGCCCCTCAGTGCATGCCAATGTCCTACCCTTACCAATGACAGCACTTTAGTAAAGAAATTAGTTGCATCCCTCAACAAATGTTTAACAAATTAGAACATTTTCAATGGTTTTGTAAAAATAGAGAGAAATAGCAATGATAGACATTGTTTTCTTCGGAGGGGACCATAATAAAAAGCAAAAAGAACCATATATAGAGCCCTGAAGAACTCTACAGAACATTATACAGCAGAGTGGAGGTAAATGTGCCAAAAAACTTTAAACCACCCATGGGTTTTAGGTCTAATATTCAACCAGAACTCTGACACTTAAAGACAAATGAACAAATAAGACCAGAAAGTTGTGTGCCTTCCACTGCTGTAGAACCGATAAACTGCTTTCTGATTAATTTATTTTACATTAGTGATAATCATTTGTTTCTATTTTACTGGAGTGGGGTTATATAAAGTACTTGTTAGTTCCACTTACAGTTAATATCACTGGGACATATCTCCGTGCAGGAAAGCAGAAACTATTTCTAAGATAACTCAGAAATCTAACTGTTGGAGAATATTGCTGAAAGCACCACTCAGGTGTTGGAGTTTATTGGTTAAACCTGTTTTTCTCACTGCAGCGGAGACAGCACCCCCCACCTTCCTTCAAAGGCTGCAGACCTCCACAGTGAGGCAGGGCAGCCAGGTGAGGCTGAACGTCAGAGTCACAGGTATCCCCACTCCTGTAGTGAAGTTCTACAGGGAGGGAGCTGAGATCCAGAGCTCTGCCGACTTTCGGATCCTGCAGGACGGAGACCTATACAGTCTGCTGATCGCCGAGGCCTTCCCAGAGGACTCTGGGACGTATTCTGCTACAGCCACCAACAGCAGTGGACGGGCCACGTCCACCTGCGAGCTGCTGGTTCAAGGTGAGCTTTGTGAGCTTCTACAGTTTCTAAATTCTGAGTTGAATTGATCAGAACTTAAACTGAACATTTGTGCCCAGGTGAAGAACCGGTTCCAGCAAAGAAAACCAAGACAGTGATTTCTGCTGCTCAGATTTCACAGACCAGAATCACAAGAGTGGAAAAGGTACGCCAAATCATCAGATCAAAGTAATCTGACGGGATCAGACTTCCTGTTAGGGGTCTAGTTTTATCTCAGTTCCTTTTCTTCTGCTGTGACTCATTGTAACCCAGTCTCAGTTATGTTGCTTTAATCTGATCTCTGTTTGTCTCTCCTTAGAAGATGGAGTTCGAGCTGACTCAGACACTTGGTCACAAGACTCCTCCCAGAGTTCCACCCAAACCTTCGTCAAAGTCTCCTACCCAGGCCTCGCTGGTCTCCAAGGTGACCGGAGCGCGCCAACAGTCACCATCACCTGTCAGACACGTGAAGGCACCCATGCCCACACCTGTCAGGTGGGTGGAGCATTAAGTTGTTCATGTTGACCTAACGTAGCTCTGCTAACAGCTAGGATCCAATAACTACACATTATAAACTCAATTAGTGAACCTCTTCCTCTTTTTGTCTTCTTTACCAGGCCGGTAAAGTCTCCCGTCACCACAAGGAAGCAGGCTGCCCCCGCCGCTGAAGTCCCCCCACCATGGAAGCGGGGAGATGATGGCATGAAACCAGTGCATCAACCAATCACAGAGCCCAAAGAGGTGAGGATTGTGTGGTTGTAGGAGGGTTATATTCACACTTTGGCAGGAGGCCATCCTGGGGAGATGAGGCAGGATGGTGTCAAATCAAGCTAACACCTGATGCTAAAATTTTAAACTTTACTGAAGGTTTTTACTGAAGGATAGTAATTTAAACCAAAATTACTCTCCTGCTGCTTGGAGCTGGTCATCAAGCTGTTTGGTTTGTATGTTTGTCTTTGTGTGTCTGATAACAATATTACTGCAGTTACATGAAACCTTTCTTAGAAATGAGACATGGGCTAAGCTTTGGTTTCAATCCAGATAATATCCTAACCCAGGAGAGGTTTTATTTCAGATGTTTCTGGTCTCAAACTAAATTTTACTCAAACATTTAGAGAGAATTTATTTATCTTTTTTATTAGAGCTGTATGCCCACATCAAACTAACCAAAGGCTGATGTATAGTCCTGTTCTTCCCACTGGCTTCTCTTTTCTTTT
>JAHUTJ010019135.1:0-11510 GCA_036250325.1 Characodon lateralis | reverse complement strand
TTTAGGGACTATTATTCACTAGCTTGAAAACTAACAACCTTTCTGTTAAATACTCTTTAGTAGCAAGCACGTGTTCTTACCGGTTAGCGTTGAGCTAACAAAAGAAGCTGATAGCTTAGCACCAGAAACAAACACATACCTTTAAAATACCTCAGTTAATATAAAGGGTTAAAATGCATAAGCACGGACGGCGCGTTATGAGCAATCTTCTGTGTTTAAAATCACCCTTGAAGTAAAGTTTGACTTAACTTTAAAAACACAAACACAAAACACAAACAGGGCACGTGTGCTGCAGATTGCCTGCTAGCACTAAGATAGCAGAGTTTCACACAAACAAAACCAAACTTCATAAGTTGAAAAACATTTAGATCATTTCAATCTAAATCTATAATTTTTTTGCCCAAACCTAACCTCTGACCATGCTGAGGGAACGTTGTCCAAGGGGCGAGGTTTGAAGAAACGTCCACAGTCAACAAGCAGTTAGCTTTCAGCTAACCTGACCTCTGGAGCTGTGGCTTGAAAGACGGCTCGTTCTGTCCGTCAACCAGCTGTTCATTACCGTAACCACGGTGATGCGGGCCGTTGTCCTTCCTTCAGACTCGGCTTGTAGAAACAGCTTTTCTACTGGGGATTTCTCTGTGACACAGTTTCGGCAGGCCTCGGAGAAAAAGTAAGCAATGCTTATACCTTAATTTCCCCTCTTTATGAATGAAATCACCAGGTACACAAACTGTGCTTCACTCATACTTAACTTGTGCATATGATCGCTTGATCTTATGACAATCTTGGATCCAGTTTGAAGAGTTTATGTCTTTTTGCCAGCAAAAGAGATTACCACGCTGGGCCTCTCCTGTCCGGTCCCACTAGAGGCCGTGTGGAAAGAGAGCAGATGTAGCAACAGCTGTGCTTTTATTTGGGTAGTGGCGTCACAGGAAGTCCGCAGTTATCCCGTTTCCTGGCTGTGCCGGAAGAAGGTTAATGCACTTTATTTTGAAAAGTTCCAGAAGAGTTCGTACCGGAGTTTAATGTTGAAATCCATGGCTGGGTCCCAACACCCTTTTGCTGCCAAAACAGCCATGACTCCCTCCAGACTCGTCATCCTGAGGGTTGTGTAAATTGTAAGAAGGAACCTGTGTGGATCTTACTTGTTTGTGCAGCACATCCCTGTGGAAATTGGAGGCATGTCAACTCCTCAAGCTCGCCATTATGTACCTTAAAACCAAGTCTTTTTTTTTTTTTTTTGCCTTTTGGCATGACTGCACCAAAAAGCCAACTGCCTGTTTCCATTAAAGGCTGTAGGTGGCTTGCAACAATGCATATGTAGTTGGTGTGTGTCAGTTTACCATCGACATGGATGACAGGAACCAAGGTTTCCCAGTGGGATATTGCCCAAAGCATCACATTGTCTCCATTGATTTTTCCTTCTTGGTGCCATGTCTTGAGACTAGACCACTTTCTTCCATTGCTGGGTGGTTTAGTTCTGATGCTCGCATAAATATTGCTGTTTTATTTGGTAGTGGGGAGGGTTCAGCATGGGCTCCACAGCTGCCCTTTAGCTATGCAACACCATTTGAATAGACATTGACTGCATATTCTGACACCTTTCTGTATGAACCAACACTTACTTCTTCAGCAATTTGAGCTACAGTAGCTTATCTGTTGAACTGAACCACATGGGCCACTGGGCCCCAAAACATCAATGAGGCCATGACCCTGTGCCAAGGTTCACCACTGTTCCTATGTTGGACCACATTTTATAGATAGTGACCTCTGTAAACTGGGAACATGCCACAAGAGCTGCAGTTTTGGAGATTCCACACCTCAGTCATCTAGCCATTACTAATTTGCTCTGGTCAAACTTGATGAGATTCATATGTTTCTCCATTTTTTTTATTTATTTTTTTGCTTTTAACACACACGTTTATAAGGAAACATCCTCATTCACTTCCAACTATACCACACCCACTAACAGGTGCCATAATAAAGGGATAATAAAGGTGACTTCATGTGTCATTGGTCATAATGTTTTGCCTGATTTATCCATAAAAGAACACTACAACCAAAACATGCATCTGTCAAAATTACATAAAAGCCATCACTAAATCTAGAGGATGTTTGCTGTTTATGTATCAAATCAAAAATGATAAATATTCTAACCTCTTATGACATATTTTGTAGGGTATATTATGCAGCTGTAGGAATATGTGTTGTTTTTCAGATTTAAATTAAAGCAATCAGATCATGCAAACATCTAAATACCATTATGCTAGCTATATTTACAAAGGGTTATCATATTATGAGAATCTCCAACCAGCCCATAGTAGTGAACGTATATTTTTTTTGCCAGTTGCTCCAGATGTTTTTTGCAATAATCCTTCTCCCATCCTAATTAATATCTATCAGTATTCTAGTGATAATGGGATATCCTCTGAAGTGGATATTTTGACAAATAATTATTTTCTCATGTATTTTGCATTGAAAATTGCCAACTTACCATTTTCAGTAACTGTATTTCCTCTTCATAATGAGAGAAAATGTAATCCAGCCAGCAATATTTATTGCTTTCCCAACATATTTGCTTCTGTAGATTAGTTGTAAATGACCATAATTCCTAGGAAAAGCATAGAGGGAAAAATATATCTTAAGACAGGAAAATAAAGTTGCAGAAAGCTCTCTTGGCACAATTTAAAGGCATTTTTGCATAATTTAAAGGTTCCAGGGTTCTATTCAGAGAGATAAATGTAATGTTCAGTCCTTCTCTGTATCTTTATTCTATGTGACTCATATTCTGTGTGTCAGTCTCTGATGAAATACAAAAGCAGCAAGAGCTTAATTATTACTGACGTCAAACTGATGAGTGCGACTATTGTTTCTACACATTGAAGGCCTATCAAAAAGGCTATCTTCAATGCCCAGAAATGACAGATCCACTAAAAGCAGTGATTCACAGCTTACAGTATTTGAGAAGAAAACAATTTACGCACACCTTAGTATCTTTGTCTCACTAAAAGATTTACAGTTCACACAAAGGTTGACAAAAACTGAGCTTCATTTTAGAGGTAAAGTAAAATTACAGTTGAATCAGCTAGAAGCCTGTGTAAAACTAGATCAATGGCTTACTTTATTCTGCTTCACAGCAAACACTCATTTTTCTCATATGTCTTAAAATGTTTTACAGTGTTTTTTTGTCATATTAGAGTCATTGAATTTATACCTTATTGGACTTTCATTTCTTGCATGTCTGTGTTTGACCCCTTTCTCTTTAACTCTGCCTCATAGTTCACCTTAACAGCCTTTGTGGTGCTCTATAGAGGAGAGTGCAAATCAAAGCAGTTGCATTGTAATCTGAGTCACTGTATTACTAATTCTGCATCAAATCTTCCTTGTATGATGAGACAGATTAAAGGTTAAAAGCAAAACAAGGCTGTAGTAAAATGCAAGGGTACATGAAGTTCTTGAAAGAAACACCATGTCCTGGAAGCTTCATTATATGCATAGTAGCACTATAAACTAGGCTATCTGTTTTCGTCCAACCTCTGTAACAGAGATTAGTCACCCACCTTAATGCTAATTCCCCTTTTCTATATTACCTTCCGCTGCCTCTTCAGGACACTGTCTATTAGCTCGCTCCACCATAGCTGGGTATATTGGATCAGATTCATATTCACTAATTAACAATTTCTTCATGCAAAATACAGATTCCATTAACAGTCTGTGTTACAGTCTCTGCTCTGACACGAGAGGTACTATGAGAAAGTAATTCTCTGTGCAGAACAACTGAGGTTGAAAATGCAAAATGGGACATAACAGTTATTTAAACATCTCATATCTACTTAATTCCAAGATTAAAGATAGACAAGCACCTAAATGTTATCTTAATTATGTACAGTGTTTGCACAAAATTATGCTGTGCTTTTCTATATAGCCTGCAGTACTCTTGTGTCTCTCAAAAATCCAAGGCCATTAGAAGACATGACTTGTAAGTAAACAGTGTCTGCCTGTGTGTGTGTGCGTGTGTGTGTGTGTGTGCGTGTGCGTGTGCGGGTGTGTGTGAAATTTGCAAAGAAAATCACTCAAATACAGCCCAAAGATCCCCCTGCCATGTAGGGAATACAGCAAACAGGTTAAAAAAAGGTGGTCCAAATTTGAACTTTTTGACATATGTGGGCTGGAAATCTAACACTTGAACACAACCTTCTCACTATGAAACATGGTGGTGACAGTATCAATGTGTGGGAAAGCTTGTCAGTCTTGATAGTAAGATGGAGAGAGCAGGTACAAGGAAGGGATTGCAAAAGACCTGAGCCTGGGGCAAAGGTTTACATTCCACCAGAACAAAGATCCTAAACATACAACCAGAGCCACATTGGAAGGGTTTAGATGAAAGTATGTTCTTGTATTTAACTGGCTCGGTCGAAGCTCATATCTAAATTCAGTGAAGCAGCTACTAACCAACTAGTAGCATGACTTCAAAACTAATTAGGCTCTCCATCCATATTTTCCTAAGCGTGAGCTATATCACAAGGTAAGAATGGGCAAAAATGTCAGTCTCCAGATGTTCAAAGCTCATAGAGATATATCCCAAAAGACTGGCAACCGTAATTGCAGCAAATTGTGGCTCTAAAAAGTATTGACTAAGGGGGCTGAATAAATACCCCACACTATTCAGACTCTTATTTGGAAATAAGGAATGATAAAAAGAACATGCATAATTTTTCTTTCATTTTACAAGTGCTATTTTTCATTTGTCAGTTACATGAAATCCAAGAGGTATGAGCACTGTACATGTCTAATTCTATGGTTGTTATCAAAACATATTCTGAAAATAATTCTATCTTTACATATCCATTTCCATTGTGTTGCTACAAACAGGAACTGCATTTCTCCTTCATAAAGTCTAAATAAGAACCCCACTTCTAAAGTGTTAGCCAGATGCAGAGTTTAATACCCGTAATACAGATTGTTGGTTACAAGATGCAAAATGCATGCAGTTTTTTTTTTCAGAAATATGAATTATTCATGGACAAAGCCTTCAATGTTCAGCCAGCATATGTGCAATTATTGGTAGAAAGTTTCTAACCATAGAGGAATGATATGACCAGGTTTGTTTTTTACAAGGAGACAAAAGATAAGAGACGTATGCACAAGAAGCAGTGAGGCATTAAACAAAAAAAAAAAAAAGATGCCAGCTAAGCCTTTGTGTGTGTGTCCCATTTTGCTTCTACTAATTTTTCATGTTGCACTACAGTTTACAACATCAGCACACAGAAAGCGCAATTTGAGCTTTGCTGGTAGAGAGCCAAGCACAGCAAACGCTGTAATCAGACTGTCCTAAATGTGCCAAATGAGACAGACACAAGAAGTGGACAGAACGCAGGTTCAGCTGCAGTATTTTTTTTACTGAAAACTAGGCTGCAGAAGGCAACAAATAACACCAAGCTTTCATAATATATAAGATTTCATAAGATATCTATGTACAATACTGTGTTGATTTAAATGCAGCAATAAATTGATTTGATGAAGTGGAAGAGATGCAAACCATAACAAGAGCAAAAACACAAGGACAATTCAATAGAAAGTGAAAAATGTTGGCTATTATTGCACATTCAGTTTAGTGTTATGTGGTCCTAAATGTCTTTATATTGTACCAACTAACAATATTACTCAGCCTTTAACCAAAAAAATTTTATAAATTCAGTTAAAATAAACGAGCGGCACGGTGGGGCAGTGGGTAATGCTGTTGCCTTGGATCTGGGTTCGATTCCCGGCCGGAACTCTTTCTGCATGGAGTTTGCATGTTCTCCCCGAGCATGCGTGGGTTCTCTCCTGGCCTGTCCAGGGTGTACCCTGCCTCTCGAACATAGACTGCTGGAGATAGGCACCAGCTCCCCGCGACCCACTATGGATGAAGCGGTATACAAAATGACTGACTGACTGTTAAAATAAACCCCCGGACATTAAACTGTAGCTTCTACAGTCCTGAAATTTTCCAGATGTGTCCTGCAATAAAAATTTTAAAATGGAATCAGAATTCACTCTAGACTATTGGAGAGGTTTCTATGGTAGCTTAGCTTTCACGTAAAAAAATTTGAAGATCACAAAATGTGACACTGTTTGCATGTAGCAGTTAATCTTCCATTGTGCCATTGTCAAACTATATGCTGGTAAATGAGCATTTGAACCAAGCACAAAGCAAACTGCAATGATGGCAGACTGTAAATAAAGATGGGAGGATACAAATTGATATAAAATATGTGTCAGTACAGGTTTGTGTGACGCTTTTTAAAAAGAGCCTTCAGAGGGAAGCTTTTACTAACCTCAGAAGATAACAGATTTTCATGGACAACCTCTACTTGTGGGTTCTCTATTCTCTAATTCCAGTGAGTGAAGCAAAGTAGTACCATGTCATTAATTGCTAAAAAAACTGCCAGAAAACTAACTCAAAGGAACGGTTCTGGATTTTTGAAGTAAGATTGTTTAAAAAAACATTCATAAACATACATAGAAGTGGTCCATATATATCATATTTTACATTGTAGACACAGATCCATGTAAATGTAGTCAGTAGCACCCACGGTCAATTGTGTATCTGGCAGTTTTTATATTTTTTTATATCTTCTTAGTGATCAACTAGTCAGCAGGGTAGGTTGTCTCGGATTCTTACGGCTCAAATTGTCAGCTTCAGTATGGCTCCACCATTTGGTAATATTTGCTTGTTTTATTATTAGCCAAATTAGCCACAAATGTATTTATTACTGGGCACTGGTACTTGATGGAGCTGTCTGCTGACGCACATTTTCCAGCAATAGTTCAAACCCACAATAGAACAGAGCACTGCGTTGTTCGAACTTAGCATGGACTCTACAATGGGCAAGCACATCTCATTGGAGGAACTCATGACGTAACCTTGTAATGCCATTATCCATAGGGTGCTGCTAAAGTGTAGACAGATAACATCAGCTTATGCCAGTCTGTATGTTCACTGTTGCAGAACATGACCTTTAGACTGCTTTTTAAACCACCTTATTGCTAGTAGTTCTGGCATCAGGGCTCATATCGCATAACAGTGCTTTTACTTTTGTCTTGTAGCCTAAAGAGTATTACAAACTTTCTTTTTGGGAGCTTTAAACTTCCAGCAGCAGCTCCCTGTTTTGATTCTCAGCAGATGCCACGTCTGTGACTCTGCAGAGCTGCTGTGTAAAGCTGTGTGCTAACTGAAGCCAATGAAAATGGCTCGGTTGGTATCAATTTTGACACAAATGCATCTCTTTAAAGTGTTCATTTGTTTACAATCGAGTTAGTTGTGATAATCATTTATCACAACTTACGACATATGCTAGTTTTTTTTTCACATAGACTGCTTTCGGAGAATTAACTTGGTTTTATGAGTCTGTCATGTCCCGCAAACAGCAAGTTCTTCTACTACATTCTATGTGTTTTAAACAAAACATTGCAGCTTCACTCCAGTACATTTTGAATCCTCTCCTGCTTTTGTATTTTGCATTTCTAGGTCATTGTAAATGTTCAGCGAAGTTAATTGTTCATAAATATACATATA
The DNA here is from genome assembly GCA_036250325.1 of Characodon lateralis. NCBI lineage: Eukaryota > Metazoa > Chordata > Actinopteri > Cyprinodontiformes > Goodeidae > Characodon > Characodon lateralis. The sequence goes on along the minus strand of JAHUTJ010019135.1, from coordinate 3,952 downwards.
TAGTGTAGGACTTTAGGCAAAGCCAACTAATTTGGAAGTGTAAAGTTCATAAACCCAAAGTTCATAAACCCAAAACATACAGTATATACTTCAGTTGTTTCACTATTGGTTGGCCTGGGTCTGAAACCAGCTGAGTTAACACATAGATATAAGAAGCTGTGACAGTTGTGCTGCAGTACTGTTCTCAGTAGGGAGACTTTTAAAACAGAATTTTACTGGAAGTGCTACATGCATTACTCACTTGACATTCCAACGAAACTAAACAGGATATATTTTTTAAACCCTAATGACACAAATGAAAATGTATCTGTTTGACAGTGATCAAATGAAGGAGGGCTGTGTGGCAGCTTCCATGTAAAGCATCCTCTGAATTCAATTAATCATTCCAAAAGTGACACTCCACTAGTCGTGTAATAGCTGACTAACAGAGCTGAGCATATTTTAGCATGAACAGAGGAGATGGTTTTGTCACAAAAAGCAAATGCACCAAGTGCACCTCCCTCTGTGGTAACAATAGAGATGGGGCAAAGACAAATGTGTTGGAATAGCGTATTTCACATCACAAATTGAGCTTCCTAAGTATAGCTTGAGCTTATCTGCTCTCTTAGCTACAGAAGCTATGAATACTGCATCCTTCTGTGTTGCTGCTACCCGGTCAAAAAAGGGTTTCAATGTTGAGGCATGCTTGAATGGATAAAGTGGAATTTTTAATATAAGAACAACACCATTCACTATGGCTGTGTATTGCTATACATACATACGTGGGAAGAGAAGTGAGGCTGACTCTTGCCACTGGGTCTCAGAATCACCATTATACTGTATATGGAAAAAGAAAAAGTAGCAATAACAATAAAAGCCCTGTAATCTTTCCTGGAGAATCCCTAGATAAGAAGGTGATGTTTAATTGTCTCCAGCAGCCAGTGTGCTCATTTAAAACAAAGTATGGAGCTTTGAACTGATAGTAAAATCAGGGCAGTAACGATCCGTTACTATTTTTATTTTGTAGCTGGTAGAATGGAGCTGAAGTGGGGCTCTGGAATGGTGGATGAACGAATGTAGTCCAGGTTAAGGACAAAATATTATACCTACTGATGAATTAAAAAAGAAACAGCATAAAGCACATGTACACCACTCACAGTCAAGAACAAAGCAACACTAATTCTAACCTATGCACAAGTGATTAAAAAAAGAATTCTTATCCAGCAAGCAAATATGTAAAACTGCTTCAAATAAATTACCCCTGTCTCCACTTTTATATTAGTCATTTGTTTTAATGCCTTTGGAAGACATTAAGTCATAAGAAAATAGCCCTCTCACATCCATTTCTTATGGATTTAAAAGCATATACACTCATATCATCACCAGATAAACCAGCTTGCCAAGTATTCTTTGTACATGTCAAAAACATATGGGATGGCTGAAACTAAAGGTTAAACTTAAGTCATTACTTGCTGTCTGAATAAGTTGACTAGTCATTATTAGACTTCTTGGGGGCACTTATAGAGTAATAAAATTTTATTTGATCTATGCTAATAAATAAAGGAAATTAGAGCTGGGACTTCCACATGTTAATTTTGATTCATTAATTACAGAAAAAATTGTGTGTAAAATAAATGTACTCATTTTATTCCACTGTGAATTGTAAAACTATATGCTGTCTGAAGTAATTTTTAAATGAGTAAATATCAGATGTCGCAGTGCAAGTGAAGGTGGTGCGGACTGATTTAGGCATTCCCCTCCCTCGTATGTTTTAGCGGTGGCGCAGAGCATCATGAAGTGATGAGAGCAGCATTGTTTAATGGCAGTGTCAGATGACTGAACATCGCTTAATAATCACAAGTGGAAGTGGAACTGCATTTTGTGAGTAAACTTTTATAGATCATATTATAACAGGGCCCAAGATTTAAAATCTAAGCTGGAGAATATCTGTGGTGACGTGAGGCACCCAGATAAGATGTGCAAAAAACAAACTGAAGCTGAAAATGTGATCAAACTCTGTCAATGTAACCATGCCAGCATGTTTTTTTAAATTAAAATGTAATTTTCTTGTTTGTTTCCACTTTATTTTTGCCTTTTGGGTAATTATGTAGCATTCAGTCTAGGTTGAGAGAACTGTTAAGAAAATATATTTCACGTGAAGAGCATAAACTTGTAAAATCAAATGTTTATGAAAATGCAGTCACTGTCATGACTGTGCCAAGTTAAACATCTGTTATTAAAGGTTTTCATCACATAATATATTTTTCACAGCATAAATGCATGATTGAAAAATAATATGAATTGTAAAGCTGCTGGTTTACTTGTGGTAAGACAATTTGATTTAACTGCGTCTGAATCTGTAAGGTGGGATGACCTACAGCATTAAAGCATAAACATAACATTTCAGTTTGCACTAAGTCAAAGTAGAAATTACATGGAAGAATAGAAAACAGCAGCATTAAAATTACCAGAAGCAAAGTGTTGCCATGTCACTCTAGACATTAGAGAAACCCTCATACTGCATAAGATGTGGGGCGAATAACAACCTAGAAAGGTTGTAGACTCCTCATATTTTGAGATATGGGCCCATAATCTACTTAGAAACTTAGAATGGTTTCTTTGATTAAATTCATGGTGTGGCGAGGCAATTTAAAATGATCTGCAAAAAGACAGTTCACTTCCAGTGGGTGTGTGCTTTGCTACATGAGCTAAAACTGCTTATTCATTTTTAAAGTTTTTACAGGTTGCTTCATAAATGGTTAATAAACTATTTATTAGCCATGTATAAGGGTAGTCTTATTGTAAAGTGGTACTGTTTTTTTTAAAATCTATAATACCCTTATTACTTATATCTCCCCTGCAATGTAACACATACACTTGCCCTAATAAAGTATGTGATACAGGGATTTGAATCTAGATCTGAATGCCCCTGTTAAACACTGGAAGTCATATTTTCAGTGGTGTTATTTTGGACAAAGAAAACAATTAATCACTTCCTGATTGGTGATTCATTCAGGGAGCATAGAATGGGCACTAAAGGCTACTGATACAGTGCAGCTTGTACCAAGTGGGTGTCATTTCCACACCAATTACATTTGGCTCAGAAAATGGCACACAGTATGTTATGGTCTGAAACAATGGCTTTTGCAGAGTGATTTATTTCATGTGTTTGAAACAATGTACCTATGCTGGGAGATGTCTGGAAAATACAAGTATAAAATAAGTAATGAAAATTGAAGAGACATTTTTATCAAATTGTGTTATAGCCAGTAGCTGGTCAAGGATGTACCCCACCAACCGATGGATGGATGGATGGATGGATGGATGGATGGATGGATGGATGGATGGATGGATGGATGGATGGATGGATGGATGGATGGATCTGTTGCCTGTCTGTCAATCCATTGCTCATGTCCAAAATTTAAGAAGTGAGCTTTAGCCAAAGTTTTTGAGTCTTTGTTAATTTGAGGTTGTAGGTATTTAAAGTAATAACTCAGAGTTTTAGTTGTTTCAAAATGTATCTGGCACATGTAAAGTTAAGAACAGTTAATTTAAATGGGTATCAGAAAGTCAGCTAGACAAAAATAACTTATTTTGGTGCTCTCAGTACATGAAGCAAAGTGCCAGTGCTCTTATTTACTCTGTGGAAGAGCTTTGCTGACTTCTCAGGAATCTTACTGGAATATTTGTCTGTATTTATTCATTTCTGTATCTTTCTATCCGATTGTCCATCTATTGTCTAGGCTGTAAATGGTGATGCAACCTTGGCTGCAAACATAAACTAACTTGGGATAGCAATTTCAGAAAAAGGAAATGATAAATTCACAAAAAATACACTCATGAGGCACTTTATTATTAACACCTGTTTAGTTGCTTGAACTCCATACATTTATGCATCTAGACATGAAGACAACTTGCAGTGAATGGTCCACACAATATATATATATATATTATATATTTATATATATACATA
>JAHUTJ010019134.1:0-11513 GCA_036250325.1 Characodon lateralis | reverse complement strand
ACGTCCCTGGGTGGTCGAGGTGTTGCAGGATGAAGTGTAGACCTAAGTTAACAGCATCATCTGCCGACCTGTTTGCTCGGTAAGCAAACTGCAGGGGGTCCAGCAGGGGGCCTGTGATGTTCTTCAGGTGCTTCAACACTAGTCGTTCAACATTATGTCAGCCCTGCTGGTTATTTTTTGATTGTTCCTGCTCCATCTCTTGATGTTTCCAGAGCGTCTTTGGGATTAGTCAAAGAGGAGAAACCAGATGAGGTTAAATGAATATCATTTCCATCCATCCAAGCTGGATAAAACTATGTAGTTAGATGGTCCATGAGGGAAACTTATGAGTTCCTCTTCGTTTCCTCCTGGAAGTTCCTGAGGCATTCCCAGAACAGAACCACTAGTAAGTCCATCCACAGTGTTCTGAGTTGGACCTGGTGCTGCCTCCCAGTTGGACATGCCCGGAAAACCAGAATGAGGACATCCTGATGGGACAAAGCACCTGAGATGACTCCTTGTGATGCAGAGGAGCAGGAGCTCCAACAGATATTGAACTTTTCACCTTATCTCTAAGGCAGAGTCCAGCGACTCAGTGCAGGAAGCTAATTTCAACCACTTTCATCCAGGATCTTGCTCTTCCTGTCATGATCCATATTTCAACTATAGGTGGAGGTCAGAATGTAGGTAGACCCGTGAATCAAGAGCTTCTCCTCTCAGCTCCTATGCTGTGAAAGACCACAGCAAGCCCTGATCTGTAGGCCCATCTAACTTTCCATCCAGCCATCAGTTTTTATTAACTTGAGCTTCTCCTTCTGAGGCATAGACTGATCCTTGACCTATCCAGTTTGGAACCACGGCGTCTGACCTGGTTTCAGAACTTTGCCCAGATTAAAGGAAACCCTCCTGAATCCAAGCCTGGGGAGAAGTTTGCCAGATAGTCCAGGGTGGTTGAGCTTTGGCTCCTTCAGCTTGGTTGGAGGTAGCGCCATAAAGCAGTAGGAAGCCCGCTCCACGTGGGCCCACCTTCTGCTGTCGGTCCCATGTGCTCACAAACACTAGTGACTTGTTTTCCCTTCACAGCGCCTACGTCGGCCGCTGGGGGAACCCACTGTTCTCCGTCCACGATAACCTGAGCCCTGTGGTGACTGTGGAGCAGAACTTTGACAGGTCAGACGCTTCCTGATGCACCAACCAGCAGACATTTAGAAGAGTTTATTCATACTTTAAGTGAACATCAGATGAGTTATTGTAGCGGTTCTGTTTAACTTGCAGCTTATTGATCCCACCTGACCACCCAAGCAGGAAGCGGGGAGACAACTATTACCTGAACAGGTGAGTTTTCTGCTTAAAAACACTTATGATGCTCGCATTAACTCTGATTCGGTGGCTTTTGTCTCCTTGGTTTTATGTCAGTTTGAGGCTTTCAGCTTTCATCTCGCTCCTGTTTGTTTCCAGGAGAACCATGCTTCGCGCTCACACCTCAGCCCACCAGACGGAGCTGGTCCGGTCCGGCCTCGATGCGTTTTTATTGGCCGGAGACGTTTACAGACGGGACGAGATCGACGCCAGTCACTACCCCGTCTTCCATCAGATGGAGGGAGTCCGACTCTTCTCCAACCATGAGGTTCGGAAGAACACTCTGGACTTTCAGTAGTCGTATGACTAGGACTTGGACTCTGGGATCGGCACTCATCCTGGATTTTTTCAAAGAAGGGATAGAAAGATGATAATTGTTGCTCGCTCTGGTAGATAATTGAATCATAATTTCTTAGATTTGTAAAAATCATTTTATCATTAAAACCTTTAACCCTGCCACCTTGTGGTCACGCCGTGCAACGACAACTCTTAACTGCAGTTCCTTCAATGACCACTTTAAGCTATTTCTGGACCTGGACCCTCACCAGATCTACTGAATGTGACATTTGTGTTTTTTAGCTCTTCTCTAAGGTCCAGAGTGGAGAAGATCTGTTTCTGTTTGAGCGAGGAGGCCGCCGGACTCCCCAGAAGCAGGAAACCCACACTCTGGAGGCGGTGAAGCTGGTGGAGTTTGACCTGAAGCAGACCTTAACCCGACTCGTCACTCACCTGTTTGGATCAGGTGAGACAGACGGGATGGTCAGCTGCACGTTAGAAACATCTGGCTGTTTAACCATCTAGCCCTTGTCTTCCTCCTCCCCACCAGATGTGGAGGTCAGGTGGGTCGACTGTTACTTCCCGTTCACTCATCCCTCCTTTGAGATGGAGGTGCGCTTCCAGGGCGACTGGATGGAGGTGCTGGGCTGTGGAGTGATGGAGCAGGAACTACTTAACTCAGGTCAGAACTGGTTCTTTGTGGTGAAGTGAGAAGTGTTGCTTTGCACCCAGTTTTTCTGTCCGTTTCCATCTCAAACACATCAAGGTTTAATATTTTGCTGCTCATTCTGAACCTGAGCTGAAATGCTCGTCTATTCTAGTTTTACTTAAAACTGATGCATCCTGAGAGTTGCTCTGAAGGCCAGAGGTAGGAAGCAACTTCATGTTTCACAGTATAGGTTCTGTGGATTGCGTGGTGTATTTTCTTCATAATCAGGCTTTGCTGCTTAAAACAAAGAAAAGAAGGGCTGATTTTGTTGAGGTTGAGGTTGTCTACAGATTGGTGAAAACTGGTAAGTCTGATGATAAAATTTTTGATTTGTTTCATCAGTAGAAGATAACCGGACTTCTTCCCTGGTTTTCTGAAGACGTTTCATCTGTCACCCAGGAGGCTTCAGTTGTGAACATGCTTATAAGTTTTTGTAGAACCATCACAGTAACAGGGCAGTAGGACACTGGTCCTCCCCTCGTTCAGCTGTTGCTTGATGTTCCAGACATATCCTCAACGATGCCCCATGAGTTGTTCTGGTCACACGGCCCAAGGTGTGAACTTTTAAGAAACCACCTGGGAAGTCGTGTCAGGGCTGCAGAGCAGGTGTCAGAAAGATGAAACCTGGGGCCGACTCCTCTATTTGTGTTGGTTTTTCACCTGTCTTCCCTGTCCTAAAGACCCCAGCTGGCATTACTCTCCTCCATCGAATGTTCCTTTGTCCTTCAGATGTAAATAACCCGGCTGGTTCTCCTGTGTTGGGCCAACCGCTTGAGTATCTGCTGTATGGTTTCTCCAGTGTGGAGGTCTGAACATTCCTTGCTGGGCTGGACTGCAGATACCACACCGCTGAGCTTCTGTTTGGATGTTTTGTCCTGGGCATGAAGCCAGTTCTGTCTGAGAGGACTGTTGGGTTTAAAATGCAATAGATAATTATGCTTGGAAAACATCCTTTTTAGTTTTTCAAATACTCCGACAACACATGGAAGGACGATGTTCTCCAGGTTTGACTGCAGATGTGAATGAGTAGGACCCTGCTGCGCAGCAGTGATGCCTTTCACTTGTTGTCTCGATCTGGTTTCATGGAGAGGTTGAAAAGGTTAGTGGCGCTGCAGCAAGTTCAGTGTTACAGAACTGGAGGCAAAACAGGAAGCACGGCCTAATATTGACAAAACTACTCTATTTCATTTTCCTTTGGGATTATTGTGTTGAATTAAGAAAAACATAACATGAAAATAATGAGATATAATAAAAATTATATCAGATGGATTCATCCTCAAAAACTCAGACTTTGTACCTAAAAGTCCTGAATGAGATTAATTCAGTCACTGCCCAGTGAATCTGCAGCTTGTTTTATCTAGAAGAAGTGAAATAAACCAAATACTAGTTTAATTTTACAAATATTCCTGACATTCACAAGAGAAACACTTAATATACAGCAGTTATATGAAATCACTAATATAGTCGACAGTAGACCAGAAATTCTCTCGTAAACATGTGTACCAGTACGTACCAGTATGCACCTGTACATACCAGTACGTAGTGTGTACCAGTGGCTGAGCCTCTGGGTGGCCAAACAAGGCCATCCCACTCTTTGCCATTACTCCCAGTGACTTTTTAAACATTTACGGTTTGTAGTGAACGTCAGTGAAGCAAGGTACGCAGAGTCCAGCCCTTGGTCATTCTTAGACAATGACCATATCTCAGGAATGATCATATCTCCATGGAAATATGGTCATTCTTAGACAATACTTGTCTGCATGGAGGAGAAGCTCCAGCTGAACTGAAGAGAGCTGAGCAGAAGCTTCCTGAACAAGGGTCGTTCCATAGATTATACATCAGTGTCATCTGCATAAATGCTAATTTAAATACAGAATACTCGGATCAAGTTCATTAATAGAAAATATTATTAAAAGAAGACCTTAAACAGAGCCTTGTGGTACCCCTTTATGAAGAGTAAAAAACTCAGAGCAGTCTTTCATATTTACTGAGACAATTTCTTAACCAAGTCGCTGCTTCAGTCTAATCCATAAAATATGAGGGCGTGTCAAACACTTCTGATAAATCAGTAGAAATACTTGTTATGCAGTGTTTATCTGGGATGGTACTCAGAGTTTTTTCTGAGGCTACATTAATAGTTGGATTTTGAATATTAGAGTATAGAGTTTTAAAAGACACATCTTGAAAGGACTGAAGTATTTAATGTTTGTCTAGGTGATATTTTTTAATAGATGAAGGACAAAACCTGGTTTCTATGCAGAGGGTTTGTCATTACTTTAATCTGAGGTTGAAAATGTAATTTAGAAGTGACCTGACCTCCTGTAGGAGATCCATATGGGCTGCCCTGATTATCAGCTCCTGAAAACTAGAAGTTTCTTTTCATTTAGTTGAAATTCAATCTTGTTGAAACTTTTTCCTCATTCAGATGAAGTAAAGCAGCTCCTCTGGTACATTTTAGAATAAATACAGGCGAAGATAAATGTGTTAAATCGGTGAAGTTACAGATCAGATACTATGAAAAACTTTAAACAGAATAAGATGCAACGAGGGTCAAACACAGAAACACTAAGAGCATCCACTTGTCCATCTCCAGCGAGCTCCTAAGCTCAACTGATGGACTCTGAGTTGTTCCTCAGCCAGTTGTGAAATCTCTCCAGCAAGTCTGGGGTCTGTGTATCTTTACTAGATGAGCAGACCACCTCAACCGGCTGATATCATGTGAAGTGGCAGAAATTCTGCTCTGAGCTTCTCCAGAAGATCTGATTTCCTGACCATATTCCTGATGGTGAGGCCATCCACCCTGAGGAGGAACCTCTCTTCAGCTGCTTGTTTTTGAGATCTCAGTCTACCAATCATGATGGTCCTGATGGTCAGATCATAGATCACATTCATGTTTCCGAGTTCTCCTGTCCCAGGGACAGACCAGTACTTCTCCATCTGGGACAGCATCTTATTCCCAACCTGAAGGTGGCAATCCACAGGTTTCCTCCTAAAGACCATGTCTTGTAGGGGTCAATCCTCATCTACACAGGTAGACTAGGACAGAACAGCACTGACTTACTGTAACGGATGATTGGATGTTCCAGGTGATCCTGATGTTATTTTCAAGCACCAGAAGGTTCTGTTGGGTCTGTAAAGGTTTGTTGTTCTTAGATCGTTCAGTTATGATTAGAACATCTGGTTTGTTAGTTTTTATATTTCCCTTCAACTTTGTTTCAGACAAGATCATAAACCAGGAATCATTTCTAATGATATCTGAGTGCCTTCGATCCCTGATTGCACATTGTATATTGTACATTGTAAATTGTAAATATGTATATCCTGTAATGCAAAAACAGAACAAAAGAGCAAGTGTACCGAAGTCAAATTCCTTGTTTGTATGCACGAACTTGGCAATAAAGCTGATTCTGATTCTGATTCTGATGGCTGGGANTGTAAATTGTAAATTTGTATATCCTGTAATGCAAAAACAGAACAAAAGAGCAAGTGTACCGAAGTCAAATTCCTTGTTTGTATGCACGAACTTGGCAATAAAGCTGATTCTGATTCTGATTCTGATGGCTGGGAAATAAGCATCCTGTTGGTGTCAGGAACCGTCGTCATGGTGACATCTTCAGCACACGGAGACCTGAGGTCAACCATTAACTTGTTGATTAGTCCATCAGGGAGTTTAGTGCACTTAAATCTTTCAGGGTGTCTGTGGCATCAGATGTTACCTCCTTCCACCTCCCAGTATCAGAACAAGCTGTTCAACCCTCACAGACCCGGTTTGGTGTCTTCTTCTTTAGGTTGAACCCTGTCCGTCTGCTTCTCTGCCTCTTCTCTCTGCTGTCAGACGGCTAAGTGCTGAACTTGCTGCTTTGCCCTTGAACAAAGCTTTGGCGGCGCGCTCCACTTCACCACTGCTTGTTCTAATCAATAAAACATACTTTAAAACGCAAAGAGCGGCCGGATCAAACCGCCGCTCTGTCTCTGTGTGTTTCCACTGACACATTTGGATGTGTCGAGGAGGTTTGACGGCCTGTTAATGGACCTACTGTAGCTACGAGCATGTTCTGGATTTAAATCAGCTTAAATTCAGAGCCGAGCAGGAACTACTCAGTCTAACATCCTGCAGAAGAAGAGGAGAGCTTGTTTGATCAGTCTTTAACCAGTTTATATCACATCAAGTCCAACAAAACAGAAAAAAAACATTTCTAAAGCCTAAAACAAAGAAAGAAAATTCGATAAGACAGACCAAGAGTATAAAACAGTCTTAAAGCCGAAAGCTTGGAATAAACATTAAAGCAAAGGTTGTGGGATTTAAAAAAATTGAATCCATTGATTCTAAAATGAACTGGACTGATCTGAACCTCTAGTGCAGCGAGATGATTGGCTTTAACCATAACCCACGTGTTTTGGCTTACTATCAACCTAAAAGACCCAGTGATGAACAGTTTTTCATTTTTCAGAAAGAGGTCATCAGATTTTTATTGAGAAGGTTTTGGTATTTTAAAAACTTCATGATGTCATCCACTCATATTCTCATGTTCAGCCTTTGCTTCACAGTTGACCCACCTCGAGCTCCATCTTGTACACCCCTCAGACTATTGCCTAACAAGCTTTTGATGTAGGGCCTTAGGAAGACATGATGCCTGAGGAACATAATACTCCTTCATCAACCTCCTACACATTTAATATTGTAGCAGAAACATCTGATCTCCAGATAGGACACAAGCTCTCACACACCACCTATAACGCACATCTGTAGCACTCTAACTACAATCTCCATAATTCCTATATGCAGCATGGACCCAATAATAATCACATGTATGTAGATGCTTAACTCACTTCAGCATGCTGGATGCTTGAAACTGAAAGTGAACCTTCTTGTTTTGCCCTCAGTATGAGAATAGATTTAAAAGTATTGAGTCAGATTTTGGACACTAGTGCCAACTTTTGGTTTTGACGTTAAATATCATGTATTCCTGGAAAATTTGCCCACAGTGGGTGGAGCTGAATACAGGCTGATGTTTCAGCTTTACGTGGATTATTCTTCTACATTGTTACCTTGGACAGGATTTGCTGAAAGTAAGAATATTGATGAGTGACTCAAGAGCTGGTTTGTGTAAACCACTGAAACTCAAGTTTGCTCAATTCCAATACAATCCTAAATTATAATATATAAGTTTTTGTTCTTTTCTCCCCATTAAAACCTTAAACCACCATGCTGCTCCCAAGCTCCTGTCTGCGCTTCGGTCCTGCTCCAACCTCACAACTGACAGCAGAAGCCTGTGAAACCACATCACTGATCTTAGTATACACACACTATTCAGAGCGGGAGTACCATCAGAAGTGATACACATCAAAAACATGACAGGACCTGATAATTCAGCTTAGAATAATGCTGCATAATGTAATGTAAATATCTCGTCATGGCAATATCATGTGTGGAACATTCAAAGCTAAGAACTGTGCTTTAATCATTGGCTAATATATTCCAAGTGTTATGGACATTAGCGTGTAAAATTTGCATTTTTATAACTATCATTGCAATATTTTCTAATATCATGCAGCCCTACTTTAGACCCAGTTATGCCAGTTAAAGTCCCAGTAGAGTTTGCCAAATTCTTCATGTTTACGATGGTCAGATAGAGAAAGATTCTTTCTGGCATCACTCCCAAATATGGCTTGGATTGTAGATGGTGCCTCAAGGTGGTTATGGAGACCTGGTGACCTAAAGAGTCCATTCCTATCTGCAGCTCCCTAAACATGGTCTCATGTTCTGGTCATGTTCTGGTCCAGCCTCGTTAGTCACAGTTTCAGCTGTTTGAAACCTTTTTATTAAATGTATGAGGATGTCAATAAGTGTTGTATTAAAAAACAATTATTTTTTTCTTGTGGAACAAAATTTCCCTAATTCGTCATTTTTTTACTTCATTAGATATAAACTATAACTGGATCCAGTTAATAGCCTTGCTGGTATGTTGATGGGAGTAGTTCCCAACCTTGGTCCAGAGGGCGTGGCATGTTTTAGGGGCTTTATTGCTGCGTCACACCTGACCTAATTGAATGGGTGATTAACAGGCTTCTGTAGCTCTTGATGCCAGGCAGAGGAGGTCATGCAATCATTTCAAGCAGAGACAGATGCTTGTAAGACAGTGAGCCCTCAGGAGACTTCAGGTTCTGGTTTATCACACCAGCAGGATCTGCTGGGTCTTCTCAAGGTTGTTTGTTCAGTCATGATTTAGAAATCTGGGCTGCAGTTTGCAGCCCTGCCACTGGAGGGAGCAGCAGATCACAGGAGGATTTAGGAGACATCTTTAGCCTTTCACCACACAACACAACAGAGTCTGTTTGGACCAGCGGGCCTGACAGAAACAGACCGTATCAGTTTCAGTGTTGGGCTGAACCTCAGTGCGTATTTCCAGAGGCAGTGGGAGGGCATCAGTTTGAGGCTTGGGTCCAGACAGGAGCAGAGGAAGTGGAAGCTATGGATCTGGTGTGGATGTAACCAGCTGAGGCAGCTCTACAGTCACACTGAAGTAGATCTGTCCCACATCCAGCAGTCAGCCTCTGATGACCTGCGTACATGTTGACAAGTCGTAGCTCCTCCACATGCTCCGAGTCCCACTCTGACCTGAAGCCTGACAGCAGGGGTTTGGGAGCTGGTAATGATAAGCGAGCATCCAGTTTCTCCACAGCTGGCACTGAAAAAATAATTCTGGTTCGTTTTGAAAAATCCTGAGAAAATTATGTACGTTTCATGGAGACTGTAAGGCAGGCTTTCTTGTCCAAATATGGATTTTCTGTTAAAGATGTTTCCAGTTTAAAACATATTTTTGTCTTTGCCACCAAAAACAAAAAGAGGGACCTTTTAGGGAAAAAGGTCTCATCCATTTTGTGTTATGTTGTTTCATCCATTCTTTAAAATATGTCTATGAAGCTACGCTGTCATGAGGGAATTTCCTCCGTTTTGTACTTCAGAAACGTGTTTATCCATTATCAGGGTCAAATACTGGACATGTGGCAGACGGACACAACCTTACACATCTCAATGAAAAGGCTGCGGAGGAAGCCAAACTCCCCTCCAGACCTCGGATTCATCCATGAGCCGTAGAAACGGGTCCAACTGTGTGTTTTACTGGAAGTAGTTTTCAGAGCTGGTGGCCATAAATCAGGCTGTTGCAGGGTTTTAATGACATCATGAGGTCACGTGTGATAATCAGCTCAACAAGATCATTTTCAAAGTTCACGAAGACATTGCAGCTTGCTGTATCCCTCTTACATCTGTCCTTGTTAACACCATCCATACTACTGATGACTAGAAGGTTCAGAGAGGTCCTCCAGATTACCCTGCTGCTGCAGCTAATTCTTAGATATGAGCTCTGGTTTTGCTTTTTGTCAATGTGGATAAATTTGACCCACTCTGCTTTGCTGAGTTGTTTTACTTCAGACACTTGCCAGCATAAAAGGCCTGTCTAAGGTCATTCCATGCCATCTCAATGGGATTCAAGTCTGTACTTTGACTAGGCCACTCAGAAAGCTTCAGTTTGGTTTGTTTGATCCATTCAATAGTGGATTTGCTGGTGTACTTTGGATCATAGTTCTGGATCTGATGGGCCAGACTGCAAGATGTTGTGGTAGAGAGCACAGCTCCATCAATTACAGTAAGTCATCCTGGTCCTGAAGCAGCAAACCTGCTCCTCACCATCATTCTACTACCACCATGTTTGACGGATGCAACAGGACGTAAAAGGTCCAGTTTTGTCTTGTGATCCCAACAAATATTTTCCCAACAGTCTTGGGTGATCATGATAGCCGTTCTGCTTCTGGCCTCCGAGGTTCTCTAGAGAACATTGGAGAACAACCAGCACCTTGAAGACCAAGGAACACAGCAGACAGGTCAAGGAGGAATTTCTGGTCCAATTTAAAGCTGGGTTGGGTTCTACAACAGCATCCCAAACTTTGAACATTTCGCAGAGCTCTGTTCAATCCATCATCTGGACATGGAGACAGGATGGACCAACTGCAGACCTACCAAGACATGGACGTCCACCTATTAGTTGTGAACTTAACAACTCTGGTCTTTATGGAAGAGTAGGAAGAAGAAAACAACTGTTGAAAGAAGCCATCAGAAGACCTGTTTGCAGTTTGCAACAAGCCATGTAGGAGACACAGCAACGTGTGGAAGAAAGTGGTCTGCTCGGATGACACCAAACATAACTCTGTAGAACCCTCCAAAACGACCACTGCACATCTCCCCCAATACACTGTTCTCACAGCAAAACATGGTGGTGGCAGCATCATGCTGGGGGGATGCTTTTCTACAGCGGGTACAGGAAAGATGTTCAGAGTTGATGGAGGACAGATGGAGCTAAAATGTTTTCTGAGGTGGTTCATTTTGTGAGAAGGTTGAGGACCACCAAGGTGGCTCCCAAAGTCTGGATGGGAGACTTTCTGTTGGGCATGAAACCACCAGGTGGAGGTTCTTCGCAGTGATCTCCAGGAAACAATTGGAATTATTCAGTAATGTATAATTAGAGGTTGTACATCCAGTTGTTATTCAAAGATCTCTCTGATGGTCATTAATTAGTAGGAGAAACCAAAGTAAATGTTTTTTTTCCTCACGTTGCATCATAGCAGGGTTAGTTATGGATGTCTACCTGAACTATCTCTCCTACGTGTCGTCTCCATGGGGAAAGACGAAGCTCCTGGTCGGACGCTTTACCTGAGAGCACATCAGCCAATCATTCGGCTGCTCATTCACGACTATCTGTGTGGCAAACCCTTACATCCAGTTAAAGTCACTCTGCTGACAGTTGGCACACAAATCTGTTTCTGCCCCTCACACACACAAACACACACACACTCTTGTTTTGCTATATGTAGTGAGGACCATGTGTTGACTTCCATTGATTTTCAGTCATTTTCAACCCTTTCTATGCCCTAACCCTGACAATAACCCTACACCTAACCATTACCTGTGCATGCCTAACCCCAACCTTAACCTAAACTCAGTTCACACCTTAGTCCTAAACCTAACCGTTAGCAAAATAGGTCGTGAGGACCAGCAAAATGTCCTCACTTTGGTACAAACGGTCCTCAATTTGATGGTGAAATCGGGAAAATGGTTCTCACTGTGATGCCAAGACAGGAACACACACACACACACACGCACACACACCCGCACACACACACGCTCCTCTGT
>JAHUTJ010019133.1:0-11516 GCA_036250325.1 Characodon lateralis | reverse complement strand
ATATTGACCCTGTGGAGCTCCCGACGGACAGTTCTGGTGGAAACAGGAGAGTTGAGGTGCACATTTAATTCTGCCATGATTTGGGCAGCCGTGGTTTTATGTTTTTTGGATACAATCCGGGTTAGCATGCGAACAGCCCTTTCAGACAGCTTCCTCTTGCGTCCACAGTTAATCCTGTTGGATGTGCTTGACATTACCCTGGATACCGTGGCTCTTGATACATCACAAAGACTTGCTGTCTTGGTCACAGATGCGCCAGCAAGACGTGCACCACCAATTTGTCCTCTTTTGAACTCTGGTATGTGCCCCATAATGTTGTGTGCATTTCAATATTTTGAGCAAAACTGTGCTCTTACCCTGCTAAATTGAACCTTCACACTCTGCTCTTACTGGTGCAATGTGCAATCAATGAAGAGTGGTTACCAGGCTGGTCCAATTTAGCCCTGAAACCTCCCACACTAAAATGACAGGTGTTTCAGTTTCACTGTCCAACCCCTGTACAGCGGATGCAAAATTTTACATATAGTTTGATTGAAAGAATTAAAAGACAACATAAACACAAGGGTCTGCCATGATGGTTTTGAGGACCCAAATACAGGAAGAGAGGCAGGCAGACAGCATGCAAGCAGATGGAATTTTGATAAACATAACATACAAACAATTATTAACATGTACGAAGGAAAGGGGATGGCATCTAACCTAAATTATCAAAGCACTGAGGACAGACGAACAGAAAAACAGCATGTTTGAATATTACAACAGAGAACAGAAAATATGAGGAAAGAAATCAGGCTTATAATATACACTACTTAAAAGGTGAATGAAAAACATGAGAACCAGGTGTGAGTAATCAGGAGAATTTAGGGCAACTGGGGAAAAATCCTTGAAGCATGGAACCTGAGGGACAGTGACTAATAAAACCAAAAATGACACAGGGGAAATGAGACAGGCCACAAAAGGATCGACTAACCAAAGAAAAATGATTAACACAAAATTAATTGAGTACTGAACACTCTTCTCGACAATAATAAGCAACCAAATATACCCCAAATTTAAAATACAGACAGAACAAAAACCATGAAGACCCATGGATTATGACAGGGCCCTCTTAAGGGCTACGCCCAGATGACCTACTAAGTCGTACTTGTACTCGTCGTCTTCCGCTTATCCGGGACCGGGTCGCGGAGGCAGCAGACTCAGCAGAGATGCCCAGACGTCCCTCTCCCCAGACACCTCCTCCAGCTCCTCCGGGGGGAGAACCAAAGCGTTCCCAGGCCAGCCGAGAGACATAGTCCTTCCAGCGTGTCCTGGGTCGTCCCCTGGGCCTCCTCCTGGTGGGACGTGCCTGGAACACCTCCCGAGGAAGGCATCCAGGAGGCATCCGGTATAGATGCCCGAGCCACCTCAACTGGCTCCTCTCGATGTGGAGGAGCAGCGGCTCTACTCGGAGCCCCTCCCAGATGGCCGAGCTCCTCACCCTATCTCTAAAGGAGTGCCCGGCCACCCTACGGAGGAAGCTCATTTCAGCCGCTTGTATCCGGGATCTCGTTCTTTCGGTCATGACCCAAAGTTCATGGCCATAGGTGNTACAGAGGAAGCTCATTTCAGCCACTTGTATCCGGGATCTCGTTCTTTCGGTCATGACCCAAAGTTCATGGCCATAGGTGAGGGTAGGAACATAGACCGACCGGTAGATCGAGAGCTTGGCATTTCGGCTCAGCTCTCTCTTCACCACAACGGACACAGCGCCCCCATTACTGCGGCAGCCGCACCGATCCATCTGTCGATCTCCCGCTCCATTCTTCCCCCACTTGTGAACAAGACCCGGGGTACTTAAACTCCTCGACTTGAGGCAGGAACTCCCCTGCAACCTGAAGAGGACAAGCCACCCTTTTCTGGTTGCGAACCATGGCCTCGGACTTGGAGGAGCTGATCCTCATCCCAGCCGCTTCACACTCGGCTGCGAACCGCCCCAGTGCATGCTGTAGGTCCTGGCTAGAGGGGGCCAGCATATTATTTTGTGCAAGAAAAATGTTTCTAATCTTTAACAAAAGAGTGCAACAACTCAAGAACAATTTCCTTTCTAGCTTAAAAATCTCAAAACATAGAGGGTGATAAGTTTAAAAAACGTCTGTATTAGTGGTTCAAAATAATTACTTCCCAAGAGTCACATGCAGACAATGGATGGATAGCGTCTTGGCAGAACATACTCCATTAATACAAGATTAAGGGGTTTTGTCATTGTAGGATCTTGTGCCACCAGATCTTGTCAAGTGAGAAGTGAGTGTAAAATAACCTAAAATACTTTGTAAGACACAAACAATTTAAAAACCTTTCTATAGCAGTTGTGTCTGTTAAGTGAAAGGTAAAATAAATTACACATAAAAAAGGTTTTGTTGCATTTTATAAAATGCCACTTCATCTATTTCATCTATTGAAACACTAATGAACTAGTTATAATTTCCAAACTTCCGCCTACCCAGTCAATGCAACAGTTAGCTAGCCCTGGAGGAGCAGTGAGCTGACAATGAGAATATTCAGACTGGTGTTTATAAATTGTAAACCAGTATTTTTAATCTGTGTCTAAGGTCTAACACTACACATTATCAGTGTTCGATGAAAACTAAAAATCTACCAATATTTTACAATCTAATACTACTCAAGTGCTTAAGACATTTGCTGCAATAGGATTTTCAGCCTGAAAGGCAAAGGTAAGAGAAATAAAACAAACAGCATAATTTATGCAGGAACACCCTCACCAATACACGAATACAGGACCCTGTCCAACTGATGGACTTGCTCTCTCATTGTTCTGAGCAACAGATGACTTGTCACAGAGCTGAATGGGAGAATATTTTAGTGTAGTTTGAAAAAGACAAGAAAGTAGAGATGGGGAATTGAGAAAAAAGAGGCAGAAATTACTCCATTACACCTGAGAGGTAAATCATTTGATGTGCTGGAGATCAGAGAGTGGCGTTTATAGTCACACATTTCCATGTATGAGCAGGATTTACACAGTTTCTGTCTGTGGTGTTAAACCTGATCCTTCTCTCTCTCACACACGTCATCAGAATCCTGCTATGAGAAAGGCTGAATGTTGGATCAATGCTAGACTTCAGTGATTAGTCTTAATTGAGGAAAAAGAGCCATGGGAACAAAGAAACATTATGACCTTTTCCCTGTCTGAATGCCCTGTGCGCTAATAAGACACATTCGCATAATATCATGCTGACAATAATCGTCTAAGCACTTCAAAATAACCTTCTCGTAGGAACAGTATGCAAATGGAAAGTACAGAAAAAAAAACAAAACCTGCAGATAATTGGCAATCCTTGCCATGTTTTTGAGCGTGAATGGCAATTTTCCCTCTCTTGACGAGTGTGCGCTGATTATTCTATCAGACAAAAAGAGGTCTGCTTGTGATGAAAAGATTGGCAGTGATTCACATCCTGGTGCTCTGGAATGACTCGCCTCTCAGAATCTCTCTTTCACTCTCTCCCTTTCAGCATCCTCCCTGTTTGTCTGTCTGCCTCTCTCTCTGTGTGTCAGAGTCTGACGGAGTCAAATACCACTTGTCAGGAGTGTGCTGTTTGGACTGACATGAGATAAGAACAGACCAACTAGACAGTTAGATGCTGCCACAGCTGGACTGAGGTATAAGCCTGTGATTTCAAAGTACTGAGCAGGCATAATACTGAGGAGAAACACGAAACCAGAATTCACAACTCTGTATGTAGTATTAAACAATATTCTACAATACACAGAGTACTGTAATGTGTAGGGGGCCTCATCTCATGCGATGGTACAAAGTATTAAGTTCAAGAGAACATAACGAGAAGAATTTTAAACAGTTCATTGAAAATTAACAACTCCTTTTATTTTTTTGTTTTTGACAGCCAAAAGATTTTCTCAAAACGTTTTAAAAAATCTAATCAGTTTATCCTAATTCAATCCTACTTTGACCAGTTAATGTTTTGTAATCATCTAGTGTGGTTCAAATGCCAAAAATTCTACTATAGATTTTATGAATAGAAATTAATTCATACATTCAATCATTTTTTAAGAATCTTTGTTTAGTGCACAGTAATAATAGCATTTTCTGTTATGTATTTGAGATAAGTAAATGCATTCCAGATTTCTTGAGGACAAAAACATTGCTTCAGAAACTATATTTTAACATTGTTTCTAACATTTTAACATTTTTTAAAGGTTTTAAATGACATAAATCTTATCAGCGATGCATCTACAGTAAAACGTGTCTTGGTTTTAGTGGATCGCAGTGCTGAGTTTGACACAGCTGATCATAATGTATGGATTGATGTGTGTAGGTCGGTCTTGAGTGAAACTAGGTTAGATCTTACTTAGGAGACCAGGACTACTTTGCATCGTTTGGTAATTATGTGACCAAAAAGGTCACATGTGGGGTTCCTCAAGACTCCATTTTCGGGCCACTTTTTTCTAAATCTATTTGATTCCGCTAGCTCAGATTATGGAGTACTTCAACATCTTATAATATTTATGGTGATGACATACAACTTTGTATTTCTGTGTCGCTACAGGACTGTAGTCCATTACGGTGACACAGTCAGTGTTTCCAAAATATCCATGAACAGATTGTGACAGACTTTCCTTTATCTAAATTCAGGAATGACAGAAGTCATTGTTTTTATTCTCAAAAAAACCTCTGGGGCTAAAGACCAGAGAGTATGCAGGAAACCTAGGTGTCATCATTGACTAAGACTTGAACTACGCTACCAATAACATAAAGAATATCAAAATCATGGTTCTTGGCCTGAAATGAGCAGCTATATGTGAAATTGTTTCCTAAAATTTAAAGAAGCTACCAGGTAGACAGGTTCGTAGAGATAATCACAAGAAACAGACTAGTTAAATATGGTGGCTTTACAAAGTGAGGGCAGCATAATTAGGATAATTAAAAACTAAATTGTATTCAGTAAGTTATTGTGTTGATTTACTGCAGCCGTTACTGAAAATGTAATTAAAAAATTAACAATTTCCTTACAAATGGGTACAACCCCATTTATTCAAAATGAACATGATGCAAAATGTAATTGCGACAGATTACAGTGACAGAGACCAACCTCACGCATAATTCAGTCTGGTTCAAGACAATGATAAAGAGGAATGAAACGGACTAATTTTTCTTCTGATTTAAAAACTATGCCAGCAAAGTAAAATAAAAAGAAAGTTGTGATAGGACCCTAAAGTCACTTCAAAACAAAACACTCATGTTATCAGACATTTTCAAACAATTAGAATAGCAACTACAGAAAATGGTAAATGATTCCAGATGTATAGCGATGAAAACATGATACATTTACTGCATGATACATAAATGTAAGCCACAAAGCACATGGTGCCACAAAGCTACAGCTGAAAGAAGATCAACATTTTAGACAGTGACATTAGGAACATGATCATAAAGTTACTAATACAAAAGTAACTTTATGATCAGGGAGGAAACAGGCTTTTAAAACAACTTCAAGTTGGGGCCTTGATCATATTCATGCTTTAGACCTGAGTGATACTGGCCATGTCCAGTTGATGAACAAAAATGATTATACCTTTACTAAGTAATCGGTAAATATCTAAGTATGGGCGTAACATGTTAATATTTTTTAGCTCCTTGTACCAGCGTCGGCTTCAGTCTGTGTACAACTGATTTGAAGGAAAAACCACGGATGCACGGATTTATGTCTCTGACCCAGATCTGCATTCATGTAGGAATTAAAAGAAAATAAATTTAATACCTACCATGTCTGTCTGCTACTCTCTGAGAAAAGAGATACACCTTTAAATAAATTAAAATAAAAGTTCAAGGTCAAGTGTCTATTAAACTATGATGGCTACAGCTGACATTGAGCCACTGAGGTATTCTTCCTGTATTCTTCCTGATTTATTGACAGAAGATTGGAAATTAAATATAAACAAGTACACTTTTCAGTGGGAGAAAGTGATGTTCATGAGCTCCAATAAACACCTTGTTAAAAAAAAAATAAAAAAATCAACTGAACATCAATGATGACCCAAATTAAAAACACAAGGTAAACCTCAAGGTTTCTACTTTGTCCTTTGCCCTTTTATTAAGAACTACCACATCTTTGAATTGTCCAGTGATCTATTATGCCTCTGTAACAGAAAACATTTATAGGTCTGGAGCCAAATCCTCTTTTTAAATTTGTACTCTGTTGTATGTTAGGGTTTAAACATTGTTGTATTGCTCCTGAGCACACAGAGGCACAATAGAAGAAAAGTTCTGATACAGGGATCAACAGAGGTCTACAACTGCTTTTATTGTGTTGCTGATGCACTCCTTTCAATACACAGCTGGTGTGAAGACAAAGAGCTGGGCAGTGCTCTGCACTCCTGTGTATGGGAACAAAAGCCTGAAAAAAAGAGTAAACATTGAGGAAGTAGATGTTGACCACCCACCTTTCATTTCTTCTCAAGGGCAATAGAGCAAACATCTTTAAAAACAACAACTTTAAAACATGATATTGTGCTTTCTTTCAAAAACATCCAAAAGGTCATAACATATTACACAGTGTGACGAGCCACAGGAACTGATGAAAAACATGATCAGGCTAAAGGTAACTTAAAATTGTTGTGAAAAGTGAAAAAGAAAGGTTTAAGAGTGTTAATTTTTTGTCACGTTATAAACATACAATTTGGTATATGACTACATTTTTTTGAAAGTTTTGGTGTATAATTGCAAAGTTGATGTAAAATTATACATGGTTTTCATTTTTTTGTTACATAAAGTTTTTAAAGCGTGATGTGCATATTCAGCTCCCTGAATAAATTTCTTGTAGAACAACGTTTTGTTGAAATTACAGCTGCACATCTTCTGGAGTATGTCTCTACCAGCTTTCCACATCTAGAGACGGAAGTTTTCACCCATTGCTATTTGGAAAATATCCCAAGCTTGGTCAGACTGCATGGAGAATATTAATCTTTAGCCTTTGCCACTGACTCTCAATTGTATTTAGGCTAGGAACTGGACTGGGTCCTTCAAACACACGAATATGCTTTGATCTAAACCTTTCCATTGCAGCTCTGGAGTCGTCCTTCTGGAAGGTAAATTGCTGTGCCCCAGTCTCAATTCCATAGTAGCCACTAAGATTTTCTGCCAGGGTTGTCCTGCATTTAGCTACACCCATCTTCCCATTGACTCTGACTTGTTTTCCTGTTCTTGCTGACACCACTATACTGTGGGAATTGTGTGTTCAGGAAAATGTGCAGTGTAGGTTTTCTGCTGGACAAAGGCTTTTACACATAGGCCAAAAGTTATAAAGAATACCATCTTCCAGAAGGTTGCTGTTTCACCTACCTGGCTTGTGGAAAGCATGAGTTCTTATGGCTTTCTTTCAACAATGTTTTCTCAATGCCACTATTTTATATAGGCCAGATTTGTGGAATGCAAGACTAAGGCTAGTTTTCCTGTCAAGTTCTCCCACCAGCCATGGATCTACAGTTTCTAATGATTACATGACCACTAAAGGCAGTTGGTTACACAGGATTTTATTTAGGGATGTCAGAGTAAAAGAGGTTGAATAAAATGGTTGTCAAAAAAGAAGATTTTTATTTGCAAAATTGATTTAAGGCCGTGTACCATTTTTCTTTCTATCTCACCATTATGAACTACTTTGTGTTGGTCGATCACATAAAATGTCATCAAAGTACATTGAGGTCTGTGGTTGTAACATGACAATATGTCAAAGAGTTCAAAGGGTAATGATGCTTTTGCAAAAATTGTGTATATTACATTTAATATATAGTCCAAGGAAAATGTCTTTATCCACATCTGTTTTAATCATTTGTGCAAAAAAAATATCATATCCAGGGGTTTTTTAGGTATGCTGTTGGTCTTTCAAAGTTTTCTTTTGTCTTTTGAAAGCATTACTGTTTTTGTTTTGTTTGGTAACTTACCTTTATATTATGTTCTGAATCACTGTCACATGCCAATCAGCACAAAGGCCTGTGTCCATTAATTCATTGGAGAGACTTGACAGACGCCAAAAAAATTGCAGGACTAAAACATCAATGGCATATGAACAAAGTCATTTGTATGAGCCGGGGGGAAAAAAACTGAGCAAAGATCTCAGATATTTATAAACTTTTAGGAATCACTTTGTTGGTCCAAAGTTACACCTGACATATTTTTAGTTTCTACTAAACGAATACAAACTAATCATTAAGATCAGGCTGCCAAAACAACATTTAAACAGATTTTGTATAATGTTGCTTGTAATGAATAAACAGAAACAGATCCATCCTTTAAGTTAATGTTTTTGGCAGGACAAATAATTTTGTTGGTTGGCCTAAACAAATGGTAAATGGTAAATGGCCTGCACTTGTATACCTCTTTATCATGTCCCCAGAGACCCCAAAGCACTTTACACTACTAACAAAATTCAAGTAGTAGAAAAAAAAGTTCCTTAGGATGGTGTTAGGCACTGACCTTTGTTGCTGTTCCTTCAAACTGGAGATCGACAAACATACAAACATGACTCATAGTTGACTACTTCCAACAACTGTATGTTGTTTAATGTTCTGCAAAAAAACCCATCAAAACCTCTTTCAAAAAGCACTGTTCCAAAATCAGCAAAGAAATCAGCAATAAATAGGTGTATCTGAAGCTAACTGATGTTTAAACACAATATTCGTCACACAGAAGCTATTGCAGGCCTGATGACGAATTGATACTTTATGAAGATGACATTCCTTAGAAATCCATTCCTGCTTTAATCAAATGGCAGCCTCTGAGAAATGAAAAGGGTTAATGTGGTATATATATATATATGTACACACACACACATAAACCCACACTGAGGTGCCACCTGAGTTTGTCACGTATTCCCGTTTTCAATTTGCTCAACCATTTCCACACCGAAAAAAAAAAAAGAAAAACATGCACTCGCACACATACACAGAGCGATTATCACCAAAAGTTACGGCTGCTTGTAGCTGTTCCCACAGGGAAATAAGCTGTATAGCTTCTCTATTCTCATTTTTCATTGTCTGCTTATGATGCCCCATGTGTTCTCACTGACTTTCATTTAACCTCTCACAACACACGTTCACACACATTTACCTGCATGTATGATGACAACCCATCCTCTGTTTATTTTCCTTACGCAAAAACAGCTTCTCCCGGTATACCGGTGTTGTATTGCAAAGCCTAAAATGAATAAAGGCGATGTCCGTTTCAATATGCAGCAACACAGTGAAGAAACTACTGCTCTGTCTAATATCTAACATAACTGCAAGACAAGAATTGCCCCTAAGTGGAAGAACATCCCACTAGTGGAAAGTACAAGCAGAAGAGCATTCATTAGGCTGGTAGAGAGTTATTCTTATTCAAGGACACCACAGCAAAGTAAGCACCTCACAACACAAGAGGGATCTAAGCCTTCCATCTGAAACTCTTAAACCTTCTTGACAAAACCACTCAGAAAAGCTCTGCATCTATTTATATCCTCACTGTGCAGATAAACACGGTAAAAGGCAAGAAAGAAGGAAAACCTAGTGCTGCAATATTTCAGCTTCTTCTGTTTTGTTTCATTTGTTGTCTCATCTGCAGTAGACAGTTAAAGCAATATCGGTTTGGAGAATCAGGAAGAGGCAAAGTCAAGTTAACACTTACAGTACTCATTAAGGCCAACGAAAGAACAAAATGTAGTCATTTAAAATAATATAAGAAAGAAAATAGCAGGTAAAAACTGAAAGTCTTAAAGTAAAAATCATTGTGTCTTTGCAGGGAAAAATGCAAAAAAATAACAAAAAACAAGAGCATGCTTAACGTTTAGTTTTTTTTTTAGAAAATAGCTTATTTTTGGGATTGTGAGCTGTGGAAACTCAGTATAGCTTCTGTGCACCCTCTTGTTCATCTTTACAGAGAACAGTTGCTCCAACGGGTACAGTTAAGAACAAATTTACCTTGCAGAAAATAACCTCTGGATTTACAAATATTTTCATTTAACTAGGAGCTTTGTTTCTGGCAGGAAGTTAGGCAGCCCTCTCAAAACAAAAAAAAACCAAAAAAACAATGTAAAAGGAGAATCAATTTTTACAAAAAACTTTATTTATATTTAATAAAAAAGCCAAGTTAAAATTATTTATAGCACACTCAATATTCAATATACAAGAAGGGACAGAGCAGACTGTACTTCTTGAGGAAGCTTAGGTCCTTTGGTGTTTGCAGCAAGATGCTGCATATCTTCTATAAGTCTGTTGTGGAGAGTGTGATCTCTTCTGCCATCATCTGCTGGGGAAGCAGCATCAGAGCCAGGGACTTAAAAAAGCTCAACAAGCTGATAAAGAAGGCTGGCTCTGTTCTGGGGACTCCTCTAGAACTTCTGGAGATCATTGTGCAAAGAAGGATTCTTCATAAAATGAAGAACATTATGGAGAACCCTGAGCATCCTCTTCATGAGACTGTCCTACAACAACAGAGTGTCTTCAGTCAGAGGCTTCTTCAGATCTGCTGTAAGACGAACAGCTACAGGAGATCCTTCCTGCCCACAGCCATCAGCACCTACAACGGCTCTTTGAAGAAACCTTCATAATATGAGCTACAACAACATTTAATTTAATTTCCCTTTGGGGTTAATAAAGTTTTTTTGAATTGAATTGGAGTTGAATTGAATATGCACACAGACTGGCCAATGCTCTTTTCCGCTTGTTACCAAAGTGGAAAAGAACATGCATATAACCATGCTGGAGCATTAGCTTTATTTTTGTCTTTCCCCCACTGATATTTTACAGTTTAACATGTGATTATGTCAGGTAAATAATTTGCTACATTTCTCATACAGTGCTAATGTCACATTTAGAACAGGTGGTATCGGTTGCCTTATTTTGCTGCGTGGCATTGTGTAAAAACCCATTGACCGTAGTCACATTGATTAAAGGTGAAATGATGCACCTCGTGGTAGGAGTCGCTGTGTCAGCTTAATGGAGTGTTGCTAGATGAACAGTCACCTGACCAATCAACACGTGGCTCTCTGTAGGTGTGACTGCCATCAGGGCAGGTTAAAACAAAAGCAGAGGATGATGGCTGCTCTGCACAGGAAGTGCTCTCAGGCTGTCAATAAATACAGGGGGTATTTGTTATGGATCCATTGAGGAAAACTGAAAGGAAGACTAGGCTGAAACAAAAATCAAGCTTGTAGAAAGAACAAAGTTATATCTATATATTTTTGACCTCAAACTAACTAAAATGGTCAGTTTTATAGTTTTAAACAAAAAGAAAAAATATCATGGGTTGACAGTGTCATGGCAGTAAAACAAAAAGGTCAGTTAAAACCTTCACCAGTTTGTACCCCATTTTCACAACCCCAATGTCAACAAATGACTGCATCTCATCGGACTCGTCCGTGAAACTCCTTAAGTTTGCAGACGACACCACTGTCATTGGACTGATCCAGGACGGTGATGAGTCTGCATACAGACAGCAGGTGGATCGACTGGTACACTGGTGCGATCAGAACTAC
>JAHUTJ010019132.1:0-11520 GCA_036250325.1 Characodon lateralis | reverse complement strand
ACAGGAAGTCCGCAGTTATCCCGTTTCCTGGCTGTGCCGGAAGAAGGTTAATGCACTTTATTTTGAAAAGTTCCAGAAGAGTTCGTACCGGAGTTTAATGTTGAAATCCATGGCTGGGTCCCAACAGTATGTATGTATGTATGTATGTATGTTCTGATTTGCAGGGGAAGGAAAAATGTCCTGGTAGACATGGATCATATTTTTTATTAGAATCGTAGTAAGTTCTTGAATTCGTGACTGATTCATATTTAATTCTTATTCAGTTCATGCAATTCTTGAGCCATCTGGAATTTGTAGCAAAGGTTTTGAGCGGTTCAAAATGTTAGTGCCGAAATCCCAAATTCCAGAAAACTTAGTTATCCTAAAGAAATTCCTAGTTCCTTCTTAGGTATCGTAATTTATTCCTAATTAATTTGTAGGCATTCCTGTGTGTTCTTAACTCAATCAGGGATTCGTGAAGCATTGTCTTGGCCACTCAGGGACATTGTACCCTCTAAAACTGCCCAAATATCTCTTCTCCTCTTGGAAAATAATAATAAATTTAAATAATAATAATAATTAATAAAAAAAAGTAACACACGAGAACAAGAAACCAAAATAAAAAATTATTTATTTAAAATAAATAAGAAATATAAAAGAAAGTAACATTAAATTCTTAAATTTGGTGTGTTATTACATTTGATACCCAAAAGCAATAACTTGAATTATTTTATTGTCAAGAACAATCACCTTACTTAAAACATTTTAATTTCTTACCATCAACAGTCATCATTCAAGTAACATTCACTCCTGCTAGTCCCTCATCACTTTTTATTATATCTTGATGGAAAATCTGATGATGTGTCAAAAATATTAACAAATTCAAATTTAATCACACCTGATCCTTAGATGCATTCGGTACAATGTTAACTGATTCATAGTATTCATGATGTATTCTTCATAGATTCTTGTAAATCGTACTGAATTCTTGACACTATTCGTGCAAATTTAGCCAAATTCACAATTTATCTTTATCTTTTGTATCTGTGTTGTAGCTGGATCTTAAGGCATCACAAATTGAAACAGAAAATTTGCAAAATTCCAAGAACCCTCATGAATCCTAAAATGTAACTATTCTTGGTGATTCGTATTATTCATGGTCTGTGTAGAATAGTGGCTTAAACCTAACCTTAAGCAACCTGGATTCTGTGCCCCTGCCTTCTTCCTTCAGACTCGGGGGGTCTTCATTTCCAAATGAAATACAAAATTAGCCAATGTCCAGTCTATTTTCTCTTTATAGCCCAAGTGAGATGCTTCTGATGTTGTTTGTACTTCATGAGTGGTTTAATACAAAAAATGTGACAGTCGTAACTTCTGCGCTGAACATGCCTCTGTGCAGTGACCCTGGATGCCCTGACTCCAGCTGCCATCTTCACCTTCTGAATCTCCTCTGAAAATTCAAATGGGTTTTGCTTCATAATCCTCTTTAAGGTTGTGGTTATCCCTATTGCCTATACACCTTTTCTACAACACTTTTTCCCTCCACTAAACTTTCCATTATTGTGCGTGGATACAGCAATGTGTGGACAGTCAACTTCTTTAGTAATGAGCTTTTGTGGTTTACCCTCCTTGTTACCAGCTGGACAAAATCTCAAGTCTCCATGATTATGCAGGCCATAGCAAGGTCTTAAAATAACATTTCTACATTAAAAATTATGTTTTGCCCTCTCATATAATAATTCAATTTTCTGAGAAACTGTGTTGTGGGTTCTTATTAGCCTCAAGCTAATTTTTGTAAGCATAACCAGTATTAAATAGTTAAATATGTCACTGTAATTACTATGTAATGAATCCATATATAACATATTTCCTTTTTTAATTTAATTACTTAAATACATTAACTTTACTAAAGTGCACCAGTTTGTCACCTATGAGGTGAAAATTGTAATTTTCAAGACACATTTTCAAAAGCATTCCTGTATTATTTTATATTAAAGCCAACTAAATTTACGGAAAATGAATCGACTGAAGAAAACATGGACTAAATTTGACTCAAATTTAATTAAACCTAAAAGGATTAAACTTTGACCAAATTACATGTAACTGTAAAAAAAAAAAGAAAAATGCGCTGTCAAAATGAAGACTCTTGGTAACGATCAGAAACTATTTAGCAGTTCAACCTCGTTGAAGTGCAGAACCCGCCCCGACCTGCAGATTCTCCGCCTACTTCGCCCGGGCAGCCACACAAACACAAAGCCGGTCTGCCTGCCTGTTCAGAGGGAGACCCGTTTCTTCTGCACAGCACGGACACCGTCGACATGGAGTTGGGAGGTTTTGTGAGATACCCGCTGGTCTGGCCTCACATACATCAACTTCTCGCCGCGCTGTGTCTCGTCGCCGCCGTGTACAAATTAACCACCGTCCTCCTCAAACGGAAAGCTGTAGTGCAGAGTCTTGAAGCCTTTCCAGGACCTCCGGGACACTTGTTGTTCGGAAATGTTTTAGAGGTAACGCGTTTCAGAGGCATCCCGCAAAGCAGCAGCTGCATCCTTATGTAACTTCAACAAAGGGTCAAAGCTAAAGTGTGTTATTCTGTCCTAAAGTTTGAAATTGTTATTTGGAGCATTGTTGAACGTTTTATAATACGACCCTTTTATCGTTTATTTTAGTTGATTTGTTTGGCACAATATAATACACAGAAAACAATGACTCAAAATTCCCTCAGATAATTCAAAAATAATATAGGTTGACAAAAATATCTGTTAAATATCAGTCATTGCTCTTATAACTAGTACTTCTACTAATACATAAAAATAACATATTCCTATATGTTATTTTTATGTAACATTCATCATAAAAAGAAATTCATGTCTAATTTTAAAAATAATTCCGACAAAATAACAGTAAAAAAAAAGAAAATTTGTAATTTTGAAAAAAATAAATAAAATAATAATAATATATATATATATATATATATATATATATATATATATATATATATATATATAAGTATCTGTATACATGTGTTGTTTTATATACTAGGAAAACACAATGCATAAAACAGCTCTAGCATTAGATACTCTTTTGCACATCTTTCGTAACATTCAGTAGATGAGATTTTTTTTTGCCAATTGTTGCATTGTTTAGCATCCCTATATGGAATACTGTTCTTAGCTTGTGAGGAAATTAGGGTGAAAATCTTTATTTAGATGTTAAGTGATAATGGAGGTAATAATTTGCAATGAAAAAAACCTTAACATGCCCAGGGATATCCCCTAGACTGAAACGTATCCTATAAATACAAACAGATATCTGTAATGCATTAATATTATAAGTTGTTAGAATCTGGAGTTTCTGAAATAAACGGCATGATGAAATTCAAGAGTTTGAGCGGGTACCATTCTAATGAAACACTTTCTAGTTTTAAAGCAATTTAAAACTAATAATAACTAAGGCTGCCTTTATTAACCATATGCTGTGAATATGATTTTTTTTGAAGTCGTGAAATTAAATTGCAATATGTAATAAAGCTTTTTAATTAGACGTTTAAATATTTTGCGTGACATTGTTTTAACTAGAATTTTAATTAATCCAAATAGGAACATGCGTGTGTAAACATCCCAGTTTGTGCAGGATATTAGTACATGCATGGTTGCATATTTGTATGCATTGTATTGTTATTTCTCCTTTAGTTTAAGCAAGATGGGACCGACCTGTTCAAGTCAATAAAGTGGGGGAAGCGCTATCCCTATGCTTTTCCTCTGTGGTTTGGCCCAACAACTTGTATTCTCAACATTCACCACCCAGATTATGTAAAAACTATACTGTCATCAACAGGTGGGAGCATGTTTTTCCTGTCACTTTAACTCTTTGTTACAGCATTATAACCATGATGTAAACCTTGATGTAACTAAGCTTTGATTTGTTTTTTTCCTAATAGAGCCAAAGGATGATTTTGTATATAAGTTCATTGAGTCTTGGATTGGTAAGACCGCTTTACCTTCTCCTACTTGTTAGTTTTGTCTTGATGCAGGGATCATTATTAACATTGTTTATTAACTCATTCTCATTGTGTCTTCATTTTTCTCTAGGAAATGGCTTATTGGTGTCAAAAGGACAGAAATGGTTTCGCCACCGAAGGCTCCTGACTCCAGGTTTCCATTATGATGTTTTAAAACCATACGTGAAACTGATGTCAGAGTCTGCAAAAACAATGCTGGTATGTCATTTAATAATTGATAGTAATTAAACATATTGCTTAACCCTATTTAAACCCTATTGTAAAATGATTATTCAACATTACAAATTCAACGCTTTTTAAAAACATGACGTGAATTACAGGTTTGAATTTGTTTTGAATTTTATTTATCTCAAGCAGTATTAAAATTACAGCAGATATAAAAGGTCTTAACAACCCTAATTAAATGCCACTTTAAAATGTTTTTTGAAATGTGAAATGTATCCACTGAAAAACACATAAAACTAATAAACAAAAATTTAAATGAACTCTAAAAACTGTTGCTAAACTGATCTAATATTTATAGCCATTCTCTGACAGCACAGTTGGTTGTTTAACAACTACTCTTGTCAGAAATGGCAGAGCTTACTTAAATTGGTTTCCTGCATGGATATGGCTTTAAAGCATATTCAACACATTTCAAATGGGGCTGAGATAAGGGCCATTTAAGAACCTTGATGTTACCCTGCTGTGAAGTTGTGTCGTCAAGGAGCAGCAAGGTCAAAAAGAAAACAGCATCAGCCACCGGTTTCAGATTCTTCTGTTGACTTTTATTTAATACTTTTGACTCTGACAACCCCCTCAAGCTTCCAAGAACTCACTGTTTTTATAGCCAGTTGGCAACACACCTGCACTTGAGTGGACCAAGTCACAATTAAACAGGAAAAAAACAAAAAACTAAATCTAAACAGAGAAACAAAAAATAAAATAAAATTACTAATCTAATTTACAAACTCATCTACATAATGAAAGGATCTGCAAAATATACCATGTAATAGAAGTTAACTAAAAAGTTACTTTAAAGCAAAACAAACAAAGCAATGCTCCACAGAAAACCCTCTAATTGGTAGAACCCAGCAAGGTAATCAGTGACATCATCCAGCCACTCAAGCAGTAAACACTATGACAAACAATGGTGAATAAAAAGGAAAACAAATACCATGAATATACTTTGAAACAAAACAAACAAATTCAACCAATAGTCCAGAAGTAATAGCTTTAACCCAAACATATAAATAGATCGAAACTGCAACATAATGCTAACACAAACAAACCCGGGATAGTAAGTGAAGCAAAGTTGCAAACTAATGTTTAAATTTAAGCTTTATGACCAGCTACCGAAAGTAAATAAATCAGAAATAAGAATAAGGGAAAAGTGGTAAACACAAACTGAACCACTTTGTCACACCTGTTCTAACCATTTCAAAACAAGTTTCTTTGTATTTGGGACCACTGTCCTGTTGTTGGTCTGTACGTTTCAGCCATTGTAGCTCTTAATTTGACGTGAAGATTCCTGTGACAGGAAACCAACCAGTTTAGAGTTTAGATCAGAAGAAGCTCAAATGTTTAGAGGGAATTTCACCAATCTTTCTAAATGTGTAGTTTCACTGCAACTTAAGGACAAAATATCCAAATATTAGTGTGTGTGTGTGTGTGTGTGTGTGTGTGTGTGTGTGTGTGTGTGTATGTGTGTGTGTGTGTTTGAGTCTGTGTTTATATTCATGATTGTGTGTGGATTCAAGATATCCCTTATAGTTTTAATAGGATTTCTGTATGTTGTATTAACCAACTCTTGAAAAGGGGACGAATAGATAAACCAATAAATGCTCCAAATTAACGACCTTCATGCTGATGATGAGTGTATATAAACTTTCAACCAGAACTGCAGATTAAACCTCAACGGTTCAGATTAATGCTTCTATCAGTTTTTTTCTGCTGACATGCTGCACCTTTTTCCTTTTTTTTTTCCAGGACAAATGGGAAAGGTATGCAAAAACCAACGAAACCTTTGAATTGTTTGAGCACATCAGCCTCATGACACTTGATAGCATTCTGAAGTGTGCCTTTAGCTGCAGCAGCAACTGCCAGACAGAGGGGTGAGTCCATGAAACCCTAAAACATCAACATTTTAGGTTCTGCTTCAGTTCAAAACATGTTCAGCTGCTTTAGTTACAAGCAGAAGAAGGTTTTCATCTGTCTTGTTTTCCTGCTTTTATGTGGAAGGGGAACAAATGCCTACATCAAAGCGATATATGAGCTCAGCAATCTTATTAACTTCCGGATGAGGACGTTTCCATACCACAGCGACCTCATTTTCCACCTTAGCCCACATGGTTTCAGATACAGGAGAGCATGCAAGGTGGCTCACAGTCATACATGTAAGGTCTAACTTGGTCCGGTTTAACTTACAAAACTGACATCTTTGTTCAGTATAATCTGTTCAGTTACAGAGTAAACTCTTGTTTGTTTTCTTTTCAAGACAAGGTTATCAAAAAGAGGAAAGAAGCCCTGAAGGAAGCGACGGAGCTCAGTCGCTCACAGACCAAGAGATATTTGGATTTTCTGGACATTCTTCTCTTTGCACGAGTATGTGACAACAGCTTAAACCTATTGATTCATAAAACAAAAATGTGTCTTTTATTTGTTCAGTGTGAGGACAAAGCTATCTGAGAGCTGACTGAAAGTACTGCATGACGTTTAGTTAAAATGATGAGGTATTTCAAAATGAATTAAAGCAAAAACACTGTCAAACCCCCAAAACGGCAAATAAATGCACAGCAAGCACCTCAGGCATCATCCATCCATCCATTTTCTTTACCCACTTCTTCCTTACAGGGTTGCGGGGGCCTATCTCTAGCGGTGCATAGGCGAGAGGCGGGGTACACCCTGTACAGGTCGCCAGTCCATCGCAGGGCAACACAGAGACACACAGGACAAACAACCATACATACATTCATGCCTAAGGGCATTTAGGGAGACCAATTAACCTAGCAGTCATGTTTTTGGTCTGCGGGTGGAAGCCGGAGTACCTGGAGAGAACCCATGCGTGCACATGGAGAACATGCAATAAGAACATGCAGTAAGACCCACAGCCAGGAGTCAAACCCAGGACCTTCTTGCTGCAAGGCAATGGTGCTACCAGCTGCGCCACCGTGCAGCCCACCTCAGGTATCAAATTAGGGAAAATTTTATGGCAAACCTGGTGAAGATGTGTAAAAGCACTTAAACAACTTCATCTTTTTAAACACTACATTTATTCAGGGTAGAAAAAAGTCCCACAATAGGAAAAAGAAGGGTTTCTAACAAAATCATCTGTGGCACAATTATTGGTAACCCCAACAAACCTGTTTGAAATAAATG
Organism: Characodon lateralis; assembly: GCA_036250325.1. Classification (NCBI taxonomy): domain Eukaryota; kingdom Metazoa; phylum Chordata; class Actinopteri; order Cyprinodontiformes; family Goodeidae; genus Characodon; species Characodon lateralis. The sequence continues at coordinate 4,163 of JAHUTJ010019132.1, read as the reverse complement.
TTTAAAACACTTTATATTTACTACTTTACTTTTTCAAGGTAATCTTACTTTCTATAAACCTAAATAATGTGAGATAAGGCTTTTACTAATACAAATAATAATGATGCTGATGTATTGCTGCGGAAAAATTCGTGTTTACCAAGGGAAGAGATCAGAGATCGTCTCAAGTCAGCTTTATCGATTGCCATGCGCAGGGAGAACAGTTTACAGCAGTCAGACATGTATTCAAGAGAAACTGTTCTAACTAAACCCCATAAAGTCAAGCCCCCCTGCCACCAGGGTTAGGGTTAGGAACCATTTTGTCTTCACACACGGGAAATGATGGTAAGGGAGGTCAAACAATTCTCCAAAGCTCATTGTTAGAGAAAGGCAGCAAAGAGAAGAGTGGTCACTAAGTCTCCAGAATAACCGTTATACAGTATCTATATGCCAAGCGGTTGTTTAGGAGGTATGCCAGAAAACAAAAAGACTTCTCCCACCTCAAGCGTAAACATGCAGAGTTCTCAGACTCTTCTGGGACCTTAACTTGAACTGTGTGTTTTAGTCAAATAAGACTAAGGGTGAGATTTTTAGCAACAAACAGTCCAGGTTTGGCAGGAAACAAGAGAATTAATATGTGAAAAAGCCTCTAATGCTCACTGTTAAATTTAGTGCAGGATCTGTGTCTCTCTTTCAAAGGCCCTGTGAAACTGCTTACAGTGCACAATATCAAGTACTCTTCTGTTGACATTTACTAGTAAACTAAAAATTGATCGTAAGTGGGTCACAGAAATGCTTCACCAGTCACAAAATCAACGTGCTTTTGTGGCTACCTCAGTCCCCAGACCTAAATACTACTAAAAACCTCTGACGTGAACTAAAGAGGAGAAGACAGAGGACTCTATCAAATTATGCTATTGCGGTAAAAAGATTAATATACATTACGGCTTTTACTTTTTTTTATCAGATGTGGCCGGCACTGTATAAATAAATCAAAATGAAAAAAGGGTTACATAAACCTGATAATAGATCAGAGATAAGGTACACTAGGTCACAGTGTTAAAGCAGCCAGAGGTGATTCAGGAAGTAAGCATGTTCTGCATATTAATGTCCTCTGTTAAAGCAGCTTTTCAGGTCTTTGTCTCTTTGTGCCAAAAAGCTGAAGGGAAAAAGCTTTAGACAGTACTGAAAAATATAAACTTTGAGCATTTTCAGCTTCTTTTATCAACTCTAAGCAGCTCATAAAGATATCTTACAAAACAACAAGGTGGCTGTCGGCCAACTGAAGCTCAGTGGTAGAACGGAGATATGGGGACAATGACCCCACATACTGAAGAACATTTACCACAGAATCATAAAATAAGACCAATAGCAGCAACAGTGTGTTTAACCTTCAGAAGTGTTCTTCACAAATTTTATTTTAAAGTCACATTAGGAATATATGACCTTAAAATGAAAGTATTCAATCAAACTTACCTTCCTCTTCTCTTTTCACCATCTAAGTGTTGAGTAAAGCTAGATTAGTCTTAGGTTTGCCAACGTGTTTTGTGCTAAGTCAACCATTTTATAACCAGATCCGTTTTACCAACTGGTCAAAACCAGTTGTAGAAAAAATAATTTTAAATGTACTGTGTAACCAAAATATTCTACACATCCCTTTTATGAGTTATGAGTACTGTCTGCCAGAGTAGCAGTGAGAATTGTCTGATTGCCAGGAAGAATCCCAACAGATTTACTTTCACAAGTGGAGCATTATCGCAAAAGCTGATATATATAAAAGAAAAACTAATTAGAACTTGCTTTGGGATTATTTTAAATGCCCTAGACACAGAGACGGAAATAAAAGGGATAAAAAAAGAAGAAAGAAAGGGAGAGAGGTGGGGCTGAATTCAAAAGGGAGAATGAAATATGAATTAAGGATACAAGATAACACCCTAGAAGTCTGCTTCTACATCTACTGAGAGAGAGAAAACCACGGGGAAAAACAATAAATGCATACATAACAATAACAGCGTCAAATAGGCCCCACATTTGATGGTTTTCTTAAAATGATCCAGGAGAGGGGGAAGTCAAATACCCAGCCTGAGAAAACAATTATTCTTTTTGTTTTTAATTCCATCAACAGGATGAACAGCAGCAGGGCCTGTCTGATGAAGATTTGCGAGCAGAAGTGGACACCTTCATGTTCGAGGGGCACGACACCACAGCCAGCGGCCTCTCGTTCATCCTCTACTGCTTGGCCTGCCACCCAGAGCACCAGAAGCTCTGCAGGGATGAAGTTTGTGAGGCTTTGCAAGGGAAAGACACTATGGAGTGGTATGCCTACTCTAAGAAAACGTATTAGTTATATACTATACAGACCTTAATTCTTAAATCTTTTTGTGATTAACATTAAGTTTCTGTCCCATATTAAGGGAGGATCTTAACAAAATTCCATACACCACAATGTGCATCAAAGAATCCCTTCGTCTTTACCCCCCTGTGCCAGGAATATCCAGGCAGATCACCAAACCCATCACCTTCTTTGATGGAAGAACATTGCCAGCAGGTCAGTGACCTTAATTTGTTATTTTAAAGAGGGACTAAATTGATGGATACTGCTGTGAACGTCCGAAGAGATGATGAAATGTTAACTTTAGGCCCAATTGAATTGGTTTTACTTTTACAAAATGAGCCTAACATAAAGCTGCACACATTAACAAGTTGAAGTGCCATTAGTAAAACATTTGTCTCCTATGTGTGCTGTGCAGTATATTCTTAATTACTCTGTTTAGTCACATGAGAGCGTTTTCATATTCTGATTCATATTATGAGACATTCTAAGCATTCTTTTATATATTCTGAATATTAACTTCAAGGCAGGACTGTAGAGAAGTATACACATTTTGTTATTGCATTTTGTTTACTGCCCTAACTAAAATACAGCTTTTCTTTATGATTTAAAGGCTCTGTTATCGGAGTAAGTGTGTTTGGAATTCACAGAAATTCAACTGTCTGGGAAAATCCTGATGTAAGTCATAAAGAATTTACTATGAACATAACTGAATTAGTAATTGGAAAATGTAAATGTTAATTGGATCAAAACTATAGAAAGCAGTCATGAAATGAATAGAGAAGGACAGATCAAGTCAAGTTTATTTATATAGTGCTTTTCAGCAACAAGGCACCCAAGGCACTGTACATAAGGAAAAACATTACGATACAGAAAATCAAACAACAGACAAACAAATCAAATGACATTAATAATCCTTGGGGGTTTACTGGTAAGAACTGGTTCTAATCCAATATTTCTAATAATCTAAAAATCTATGAAACCTTCTAAGCTGGATCACTGGTATATAACAGTTTTTGTCCAAACTTTCAAATACTAATAGTATTTGGCTTTTACTGGTATGAAATAGTTGTAATACAATCCTTCTAAGAAATCTAAAAATCTATGAATCCTTCTAAGTAATCTAAAAGTCTGTTAGGTAAAAATAGGATAAGAAGAAAGACCAAATTAGGTAAGAGGAGGGAAAAAAAAAATCATATTTCACACTTCATCCTTAGCAGGGTAACATCTGCTTTGACTCATCAGTCCACTACTTAACAGTCCAGACCACAGGTTTGGAAGCTTTAAATTTCTGCCTGTAGGTTGGGATGAGATGGACCAGAGAGTGGACAGAAAGTCCCAAAGCAGCCCTGGTGACAGCATGATATGCATCCTTTAAAGTTGTATAGTAGTGGTCCAGAGTGTTTTTGGACCAGTCACATTGCGCTGGTGGGACACTTAATGTGCTGTCTGTATTTGGGAAGTTCATTGGAGAATCGTGCACTGTTAAAATCCCCAAGAACAATGATGAGAGAGTCCGAATGCTTTTTCTCCACATTTGTTATCAGCTCAGCCAGTAGTTTTTCAGCATCTGGAGTGGAGCCTTGAGGTGGTATGTAAGCGCCAACCAGTACAAACGAGAACTCCCTCTGTAAATAATACAGTTTACAGTTTATGAGAAATGACTCCAGGTCAGGACTACGTGTCTTCTTCAACACTTTGATATCTCTGCAACAATCTTCATTAATATATATATACACTGCTCAAAAAAATAAAGGGAACACTTAAACAACACAATATAACTCCAAGTAAATCAAACTTCTGTGAAATCAAACTGTCCACTTAGGAAGCAACACTGATTGACAATCAATTT
>JAHUTJ010019131.1:0-11522 GCA_036250325.1 Characodon lateralis | reverse complement strand
AGTAAATTTATATATATATATATATATATATATATATATATATATATATATATAGCAGACCATTATAGCGTTAACCCTAATGCTCCACTTGTGAAAGTAAATCTGTTGGGCTTCTTCTTGGCACTCAGACAAGAATTCTGAGTGCTACTCTGCCAACAGAACATGCTAAAGAAAAGTAAATGGCATCAACCTATTCATTCCATGTAAAGGTAGTCATTGAGTCAGCAGCAGATTTCAAAGATTTTTTTTTTATCTCTGACAACAAAAATCGATAATTCTGATAATAGAAAGTATGTAAAGAAAGATAACCGAACGTGTACAATGAATCAGAACTGGAAGAATCTGCCCTTTCGAGGTGAGAAAAACAAACAGCAAGGAAGTGTTCCCAAGGAAACATGCTTATACTGTCAGAATGTGTTGTGTTATGATCAGGATGGAGTAATCACAGAAGAAGAAATGAGAAAGAAGCAAAGACCCAAACAGCGTAATCGCTTTGTTAACAATGAACATGTGGGGTTTCCATGCAGTCAGGTGGACAGTACGGATCATGTGTGGGTCTCCCCTTAGCCAAGGTGTTATAGGTTTCAATAAATTGAGTTTGATGTCCTCTTTTTTTTCTAAAAACAAAGACGACATTTGGCATGAAAATATTTATAACGGAAATATGTTTTGGACTGTATTTGTGTAGTGTATAATGACAATAAATCCCTCTGAAAAGTCAAATTGTGGTATCACTTCTCTTCCTAAATTATCATATAACAAAGTTGGTCAACCAAATGTATCCCACCTTTACTCATTCAACTTTAAGAACAGAAAGTAGGATTAAGTGGTACGGTGGAAGATTTCAAACTAGTTCATAAGACAGGGAAGCTTCGGAAGCTAAGAAAAGGATGTGTTTACCATTACTTTTTGACAAACTTTAAAACACATGATTGACACATGATTGAAATCTGAAAGTGTTGAAATAGCCAGTCGTGTCTTGTAGTTTGGCACCCTTAGGACAAATAATACAAAATAAAGTGATGGAATTAGGGTAAAAATAATATTCTTATAATATTAAATTAATAAGAAGTCCAACATTACCTTATCTCCTGTTAGGAAGCACAATTTCATTCCACATACATTAAGGTGCAGAGCATGTTCCTGCTGTAACGTCTTCAGAAAACCCAAAGAACATTGTTCCTTTAAAAGTTATTACCTCATACAGGAATAGAAGACATTTATTTTTATTGTTAATAAAAAAGGGGGACAATAGTTCTAGATGCAATACACTGAAATATTCTGAACCACTCTATCTAAACTTGTATCACTCTATCTATCTTGTATTAAATAGGACTAATGGCTGATGTTCTTGAGACTTTGCATAAATACTTCAATCATTTTCGTTCTTCATGATGCAATCTGTTTTCTGAAATGCACAAGTCCCTCCTGCAGATAAACACATAAACCACAGGATGCTGCTACAAACGTACTTCACAGTACAGATGGTGCTCTAAGGCTTGCAAGCTTCCCTCTTTTACCTACAAATGATTTTGATTCCATAAGATTACAGGACATGGTTCCAAAAATCAAGGTTTTGCACTGCAAAACTGCAAGCTTGCTTTTCATCTTGCTTGTAGAGTAATAGCTTCTTCCTCTCTAAGTGGCCTTTCAGCCCATGTTGGTACAGAACTGCTTTCAATGTGGAGAATAATACCTTTTTTCTCTCTCACAAATTTGAAGAAATTAACAAAACAATTCTCAACATTTAGGCATTTAGAAGACATCCTAACAGACCTAAAACAGGTCATGTTTAGTCTGATTTTATGTCAGACATTGAGAATAAAAGTTATGCATCTTTTAATACAGTGCATGTAAATATCTGTTTCCAATTGCATATAAAGTTGTGGTAAAATAATTTACAACTCTAGAGTACTTGTACTTCCACTTCAGTGGTCAGAAACTTTGACTGCTTACTGTACATTTATCAGACAAGGAGTGTTTGTGTGGATTAAGAAAAACCTGTCATCCTGGAGAGCCAGATGTGGTTTTATCTTTGAATCTCGTTGTTCCCTGTACTGACAGCAGAACTGATGGTTGAGGTCAAAAGAATGATCAAAGAGCTTAAAACACTACATGGAGTCCTGTTACTCTGTCTGATTTTAGTCATTCCTTGGATGTTTGAGCTGGTAATTAGGTTGTTTTTATTTTTTCCCAACACTTAAGTATTTAAGAAACAAATATTTAATAAATATTTAATTAAATAATAAAAATGTTTTCTAGAAAGCCTAGTTGTTCTAGTGGCTCAGTTTAAATGATAATACAGTTAAGGAAAGCAAAATGTTTTCCCTTTTTTCCTTTGTGGAGGTTAACACTGTTAGAATAGAATAGAATAGAATAGAATAGAATAGAATAGAATAGAATAGAATAGAATAGAATAGAATAGAATAGAAAAGACCCCTTCCTGAACCACCACCTTAACATAGTTGAGGGGTTAGAGTGCTCGAATGATCCTAGAGGCTTTGTTTTCCGAGGCCTAAATGCACCTGGTTGGGTCTCCCATGGCACACAGGCTCTGGGTGATGGGTCAGACAAAGAGCAGTTCAAGACGCTGCATGAGGATCACTAGAACGAGGCACGTAATGTCAACCAGTACGGCGGAGCTGGGGTCCCACCCTGGAGCCAGGCCTGTGGTCGCAACTCGTTGGCGAGCACCTGGTCCCGGGAGGAGTAACCTGGCTGGGCCAAGCCCGAACGTGAGAAGCAATGGCATTCCCCAGTGGGCCCACCACCTGTAGGAGGGAACCATGAGAGAAAGGTGCAAAGCAGATTGGGCAGCGGACGGATGTGGACACCTCCCGATCTCCTGATGCTTAAACTGGCTCTAGGGACATGGAATGCTTTCTTGCTGGGGAAAGTCCAATCTTAGGGGAGGTTGAACTGTCTTCTTTTCTGGATTGGCCCACAGACAGAGGCGGCAAGCTAGGGTGGGTTTGCACGTTGCCCCCCAGCTCATTTGTCTCGTTGGAGTTGGACTGCTTTATCACCCAGGTACAATGCAAAACAAACAGATCTCAGACATCTCAAACATTTACAGTGTCTTGCAAAAGACTGAATGGCTCATGACCTTTTCCACATTTCTTCATTCAACCTGAATGTATTATATTGAATTTTTATAGCATATTTTTGTAATATACAACATCCATTAACATTTACTTTTCCTTCCCATAGAAAGTACCCCTGGATCAGTGCTTCTGTGATATTTTTGTGTCTCTGTTCTGTTCTCTCAAACCCCCAGTCGGTCGTGGCAGATGGCCGCTCACACTGAGCCTGGTTCTGCTGGAGGTTTCTTCCTGTTAAAAGGGAGTTTTTCCTCTCCACTGTCGCTACATGCATGCTCAGTATGAGGGATTGCTGCAAAGTCAACGCCAGTGACTGTCCACTGTCTCTACATGCTCATCCGGGAGGAGGGAATCCTACAAATCTCTGACTCGATGTAATCTGCTGGATATCCTTAGATAGAAAAACGTTTTATCCAATTTGAATAAATAACTGACTGCACTGTTCAATTGTTAGGATTAATTTGAATGTATGTACCTGACTTTGTGAGGTGCGGTGGCGCTATATAAATAAACTGAATTGAATTGAAAGGGTACATCTGATTGGTCAAAAAGTCTCACATACACAACAATGATATGTTGTATATATATCTTGACTCATGTAAGGGATTTTTTGGGATTTTGTATGAAGATGTATTTAGAAATGTGATCTGAATAAAAGGTCCCCTGCGTCGGCTTTGAGAGGAAACCAGTTGTCTCTTCATCATTTTTAAATTAGTAAACTTTCTTCTCCCACATAATTGGTGGCCTGTACGGGGAATGTTTTTGCTGAGGGAGAAGAGAAAAGTGGACAGTCCAGGCAGAGGGACTTAAACTGCTGAAACGGGCCCGTTGAACCAGAAGGGGTAAGACCATCTGTCTCTTCTGTTACACTTTAGAAATACGGCTGTCCATAGGTCCTCCGTTCTGGTTATTAATGCAAGTGAACGACATCAGAAGTATCCCTTTCAAATTAGACAGGACATCTGGTTTTCCTTAATGTGCCGACGCGTGCTTGTGTGCGCATGGAGGCTGTCAGTAAAAAACACAAAGTTGGAATGCTGCTACCTGGCAGTCTTGAAGTAATGTTTATGTCCCAGCTAAAGTCATGGGGCCGAGGCCTAGGAATAGTCCTAATGTTATATCGTGTCCGTCCAATATTATTTTCTCTCCAAGGGATTAAGCCACCTTGCAGGAAAATGGCTATTTGGACATATAGAAAAGATGTTATAAAGGCACTTAGTGGCCTTGAAAATAAGTAGCCGGTGGACTGAGTAGAGGTGAGTTGAAACCTCTTTGAAATACCTGAGAGGCAGAGATTTTAATCGCTGATTAATATTGCCTGAAAGGCAAAGAGAAACTGCAGTTAAGTGTATGTGCCCAGGTTTTTTTCTGGGGGCATTCAAAGATGAACCCTTGAAGAGTCAAAGCCTGAAACTGAGAAAGCTGCAGTATTTTTGTGATCTCTGTAGAGATTGGTGTTCTGCACAGATGTTAAATTAATCCTGTTAAAGGGATTTGAGTCAATAATCCAATAATTAAAAATGTATGCACACATAAAATTTAGAAATTGACTCGCTTGACCATCAACAAACTATTAATCAGGTCAGTGGACCCCCAGGAGCAGGAAGGGGCATGAAGAAGGATGAAAGGGTGTGAAAAAGGATGAAAAACTGTGGATGAGATGAATGAATGAAAAGGCCTGGATACGCAGCGTATGGCAGATAGATGAATGGGTGAATCTCTGAATGATGTTTTGTATTTATGTGAGTTGTATGCGGTGTCAGACTAAAATCTGTATGAGGGTGGCAATTGAAGCGAATTGCATGTGATGAGAGGTTAAAACTGCATGTTCTGATTTTGGTGACCTCAAATGCTTTCTAAGTTTCATTTGCTGTGTTAAAACAACAGATGAGCTTTTGCGGTGCGCACCAGAAGTTTGCTTTGATTTGATTTTTGGTTCCTATAAGTATGGGTTAAATGTTGAGTTATGTCCAAGTCAAATATAAGTATAGCTGATGTACTGGTTAAAATTACTACTTGAATTTTTGTTCACTCTTGAAGGGATATACGTAGAAATCCTTATGCACCTTGATTAGAATGTTGAATAGGGAAGGAGTTTCTGGTAGAAACTGACTGAAAGCTAGAAAAAAAAGGAAAAAGGCTCTCTGAGAGATCGAATTTCCGGTTGCAAGTTTGGGACAACAAGTGTGTGTGTGTGTGTGTGTGTGTGTGTGTGTGTGTGTGTGTGTGTGTGCCTGCACACATGCCGTGTCTTGCTTTCCACCAGCGTATGACGAAAAGAGTGTGCTTTTGTGACACACAGTACCCACGCATGAACATGTACACATGCATAGCACACAAACACAACACATATATGAAAGCAGACACACAGAAACAAAGAATAGACACACACAAATGTGGGGAGCAAAATGCATATGTAATGTAAAAAGAAAAGTATGAATGTCCAGTCCTGGCATATGTATGTCTAAATGTTTGTCTAAATGCCTGTCCATGTGTCTGTCTAAGTGTTCATCTAAGTGTTCATCTAGGTGTTGAATCCGTCTGTCATACATGTGGGTTTATTGTCACTAACATTTGTCTATCCAAAATTTATTTTCCTTTTCTCTTTATTTTTGATCATTTATTCACAAAAGAATGACAGATTTTTAGTAACTCTTGGGGTAGGCCTCTTAGTGCTCACAAAGGCTGGACTTATGATTGAATAACTGAATAATTTAAATTCAAGTGAGCGAGGAGTGGTCTGCAGTTACCTTGGAGTCTAAATTACCTCTAAAAATGCGCAAATAAATTGATAGAATGTCCATAATTAAAGTGAGAATCCAGGTTTTTTCTATTTTTTTTTTCTTTTCTAGTTGTAGCTTAAATGTTAACTGTCTGATGCAGGAAGACTCTTGTGTAAATCCCAGTTCCCCTCCACAGGGACGGTTCTTAAAGGGGACCGGGCCCAGAATTTCTACTGTCTACTTTGTATTGTGATGTAGTTCATTAATGTTTTACTGATAAAATGGGTCACATATCATTATGATTTGCCTTCTGTAAAGAATAATGAAAATGTAATTATGCAATTTATAACACATCTTTTACAAATTTGATGAAAAGAAATTCTCTAAATTCATATTTATCAAGATATATTCTTTATTTTTGGCATATTTAGAGTTTTTAGATTTAAAAAACATCAGAGAAAGCATCAACTTTAAAAATATTCTAGTTGGTGGAACAAATTCTTGGATCAGGTTCAAACTATTTTATTAACCTTAATGGTGGGATTTTACAATATGACAGTTTATGCTTTATCCTTGCTTAGTTCGTATGTAAATGTGTTTTAGTGTAATGTGAGGTTTTGTTAATTTATTATGTCAAACAATGTAAAAGTCAGAAGGTGAGAGGTGTAACAAACCAAGAGGAAAAGTTAAGAACAGCAAATACAGCTTGATTTAATAATTAATATCAAACTTACAGGTGAAGAGAAATGACTTGTGATTTAACAGGAATTAATTTAGTGTAGAAAGAAGACTTTACTAGAGATTTGAGTTGGTCCATGCCAGAATTATTGTTTCTACAGATTAAACATTAAGGGACAGAGTGATACATTGACTTAATGAAAAACAAAACATATAAGGAACAATTAAATAGGAATATGAATAGCAAGTTACTGGCTTAGGATATTTGCTACATTGCCTTAAAATTCTAAATTAAAATGGTAATGTTATGGATGCTGGGGCCGACAAAATAAAAAGCAGAGCAAAGGAATGGTCTCCACACACGTTAACAAGGATTTAGACAGAGCGGGACAAAGCCTCGCTGAACACCCCAGCCAGATCAGACCAGAGGCTGTAGAGATAAATAGCAAGATGTGCTAAAAAGAGTCACTTAGATTCATTTTTCTGTTTACAAAATATAGAATAACCAGATATCTCTCAATCATCCAAATAATAAAACAATTAGCCAAATTTGTTTATTAATCACTTGGAGACTAATAAAGTATTTTTGAAACTGAATTATAATAAGTTACAACATTAAACAGCTACTGAACAAAGCATTGATGTCCATCATGAGTTCTTTCCAAAGCAAAATAATTCATTGCCTCTTGAGCTCCAACTAGATGATAAGTACATTTTCGCTTTATAAAGGTTGATAAGATATTGAAGACGTTAAAATGGGACAAATTAAAAAGCTCAAACTAACCACACATTTTATCAAATTCATACTGTATTTGAGCAAATACTGTAATGGGAATTAAGCGTTTAACAAAGTCAAAACTTGCAAAATCGCTCGCGCCCCGCTCACTAAGAAATGTTCAAAGGAGGATGGAGGAAAGCCTGAGAAGCTATATATATAATGTTAATAGACAGGTTAGGTTACTACTACGAAATACACTTGGTATTTAACAGAAATGTTTCACTGTTGATGTCTTGACCTTAAAAAGCTAAAGAACTGATATCAGAAAAGTCTCTATGAGTTCAGAAGCAGATTTAGTGATCAGACTAGGGAAACTATGTGAAAATAATCAAAGAAGTAACCATACGGGATCAGAAACAGATTACCTGTTGGTTGGAAATTTCATATCTTTGCCTTCAATTTTAAACTACTATTTTCATTTCAATTTGAATCCTTTATTGCTTTCATTTTTGTTGTTTGTTTAATTTTTTTTTATTCATGGAAATCTTATTTTAATATTAAAGAAAAATGTGATTTTCTGCAAAGCTTTGTTGCTAATTAATTTCTTCACATTGTTCTTTTTGCATAGAAATAGGTTCATGTCCGACGTTACCATGATCTCCTTTGAAACTGTCAACTATCAAATGTGCAGCGACACAGATGAATATTATGGGACCAGATATGTTTCATTGTGGAACAGATTCAATCTCCCTACTAAGTGACACAAACACGCCCAGGGTTTGATTGCATGAGTTGCATTTAAAATCTGACAAACAAATAACTAACTGTATTTCTTTTAAATTTTCTCTTCATTTTTTTTCAGAAGCTGCTAATCTGTCGCATTCTACCCACCTTGTTCCAATGGAAGACATACAAATGTTATCAAATGCTCTGTTACATAGGGGGAGGTAAGATACAAAAACAATCATAATGTTGCCTCATAATTTATCTAAATGAAACTAGAGGTGGCCATAGGGATACCGTTGAGTCATTCCTACAATACAGTCCATGTGTTGATTACATTTGAACAGTAAAGCATTCACATAGTCAGGCAGAAAAGTAAATGAAGGGACATTTGCAAACAATTTTCAGTTGCTAAGCAGACTAACTAGCAACTTAGGCATGGATCACTTGAAATATTTGAGTTATTGTGACATAGTTACCATTACAGAAGGAAAGTATATAATAGGGTAAACATAAATTAAAACATCTTGACATTGCAAGAACAGAACCTTTAATGGAAGTAACTAACTTTGGACATAAATATTATTAAGTATGTATTCAATAATTTAAATGTTTTTCTTTTTCCTTCCATTACTTAAAAAAAGAAGAAAAAAAAGACAAAAGCAAACAAAATTACCTAAAGAACCAGAGAAAGAGGAGACAGACAGACGTGGAGTGAGATAGAGGTAGACTGGCTTTGGCCACCATTCTCTATCCTCCTGATTTATGTCGGCAGCCCCACAGTGACAGTTTAGTGGCAGATCTCCTTCTCCATTGAATAAACTGGGATGCATCATCTCAAACAAGCATATCTCATATAAAAACAGCATCTAATATCAAAAAATAAACATTATTTAACTATGAGTGAGAGAACCATTTGAAGTACAAAATTGACAAGACTCATGTCGAATAAGATGGGAAACCTGAGCTTATCTGTGAAGCCTGAATATCACATCTAAATGTTCTTATGTATCTTTCTGATCAAAGGGGGGTTAAGTCAAAAGTTTATGAGATCGATTTAAGAATAGAATAACACATGAGGTGAGGTTACACACAGTTTTATAATATGACTAATTTCTGAAGGTTAATAAAATGCGCACTAGACATACTATTTTCAGGCACTGGATCAAATTGAAGACTGTTCAACTTCTTTTGACTTACTGTACAAAAACACAGTAGTTACCAATGTCAATTTATCTCTTTTCAGGATAATGTCTAAAAATACATTGTTTAGAAACATTCTGTGCTGATAGGGTGAGGTAGAATGACACTAAGCATGCTTCCAAAGGAAAAGGTGATTGCTTGAACTATCCTTGCTAACTTCTGTTTCTTTCTTTTGCATAAAAACCCTGAGTGAATATAATTGATTACCACTGCTAAAAGGAGCAGTTCAGATCTCTCTATCAGTAGCCTTTTTATAGGTGATGAGAGGGAACCAAATTAACCTACAGAACGTTACCCTTCGTTGATGTGGAGGCTGGACCTGGGTTCTCGTTAGGAGAGCTTTTAGAAGAATGTTCTTTCTGAATGGAAAATGATTTCTATGTATGCTGGAGTTTGAGCACTAGTGTGAAAGTCGTCACACCCCTGTTCACGTCATCATCGAATTGGACTATGATAAAGGAGGACGTTAAGGAAATACAGAAAAGGTGATGCAACGATACCCAATTTACATATGACACTTCTGTTACGACTATGATCTGAACAAATTTTTGAAATTGAATCCACAGTTGATTACAATATGATGATTGAGGATGAGTTGAGGATGAAACAATCTAATTATTGTTTATTTCATGATGGTTTGCTATGTGTCTGGTTCTAAAGGTTGAACACTTTTGAGTGCAAGCAGGCTCAGCTAATGTGAACAGACTTCTAAGCTTTGAGGCTAGTTATTTGTTCTAAGTTGTATTTTAAAGGTATGAAAAATATTAAGCGTTGGTGTGCCATAATGCTCCACTCATATGCACATTAATATATAATTTTTTTATTTATATAACGCCAATTCACAACACGTAGTCTCAAGCTCACTTTACAAAGTCAATTTAATCAAATTATACAGATTTCAAGTCAGGTACATACATTCCAACTAATCCTAGCTATGTATGTTAGTAATGTATATTAATTGTAGATAAATGTATATGTTATACATTAAAGAAGTGATGAACAAGCTATAAGCTTTCCTTTGTTAGCTAAAACCACTAATGGTTAATGCTAGTGCTAGGTAGGTCATATTATTACATACGACTCATCGCCATTGACTGAGAGGCCATAGACATTCCTCTCCACCATTTTAGTAGGGAATTATCTAAAAAGGTTGGTTTCTAATTTAGCAATAATTCTTTAAAATATTATTTTATCAAAATAGTGTTTCATCTACTTTTCTGATTTTGCATTGTGACTGGTTGTTTGAAGAATCAACTTTTTTTTTTGCAGATAAACTGTATAAACTGGGCTTTAAGTGGGCTATCTTTGTGTTCTTGTGCTATTTTTAAAATTTCATAAAAACTTGGAACAACCTGGAACATGTCTACGTCAAAGCCCCCACGTTCAGGAATAAAACCATCTCACTCCAACATGTCCCCATTGCAAGTCAGGAGTTGTAATTGCTCCTCCACTACCTTGCCAGGGCCAGCTTTGAGCATTGCCAAGTCAGCACCTTGAGCCAGCAGCACAAACTGATAAGCCTCAGGCCTGCTAGGCTCCATAAAGTCTCTCTGACACTCCGATTATGAAGGGGATGAAAAATTCTCCATTTCGAAAGATCTATCCGTGGCGAAACAACCAGCATTTCTCTGCTCAGTCTACATTTTTCAATATACCAAATTAAGCTGGCTGCCACGTGCCCTCATCCTCCTGACCACACACTCCTTCATCCCCTCCGCTCATCCCCACACTTGGCACTGCCCACTTTGGTGGCATTTTTCAAAATTTGTCTGGGGGCGGAGATATTCTTTTACATGGGGTTTAGTTCCCCTTTAATTAGTTGTAAAACGAATTTGACCTCATTTCCAAATAATATGGGATTTGTGTAAAATCTTAATAGTGGACTTTGGAGAGATGCCACTCAAGCACCAGAAGTGCTCCGAAACTTCTGTCTGCATATGGTGAAAGACAGCTTTAAAAAACTATTTTAAAAAAACCCACCAATAGATGCCAAGATGGCACCACTGATGGCAGCCTCGGAGCTTTGCTCTCGTTTTCTGTGTGTTTTTGTGGTGCTCTCTGTCACCATTAGGTGGTCTCTTTCAGCAAAGAGGAACTTCAAAACATCAGTCCTCTCTTATCATTTCTTCCACCATCATTCATCAACGCCAGCTTCACGGAAATCCTGGCCTGCGGAGTGCCAGCTCTCTATGGGCTATACTTCGTTATCGTGAAGCTCCGACACCGGGGGCTACGCACACCCTTGCCTTTTGTTCACTAAAACCAGCCGCCACAGAGACAGTTTCTTCCCCCAGGCTGTTTCTCTGATGAACATTCAATAGAGTACAGAACAACAGCATACAGATGTTGCAAATGCACCTTTTTTTATTAGATATG
>JAHUTJ010019130.1:0-11530 GCA_036250325.1 Characodon lateralis | reverse complement strand
AAAGACCTGAAATATTTCAGTTAGTGTGCAATGAATCTAAAATATATGAATGTTAAATTTTCATCATGACATTATGGAAAATAATGAACTTTATCATAATATGCTAATATTTTGAGAAGGACCTGTAGATGCTTTTTCTGTCATATTTGGTCCATCTGTTTAGATTTTTCCATTTTCTATTAAGTCACAGTATTTTCTGTTTTTTTTCTGTTCTTTTAAAGATAGTCATGGACTTCCGGCTAACCAATCCAGCAAAACCGCCATTTTGTTTCTCGTAGTATTGTAGTTGAAGGATGCCGAAGCAGCAAGCAGAAAAATCTAAATGTTCTGTTGTCAGGTGTATTAACCCACACCAGTCATTACATCATCTCCCAGGATCAGAACCTTTTCGGAGTGCCTGGTTCAATGTTATTTTTCTTGGAAATGAGCCAACATCAGTGGGGAAAGTCCTATTTGTTTGAAGCACTTCAGGGAGGAGTGTTTCAGCAGCCTCGGCCAGTATGAAAAAGGAATAGTTGAAAGACTCCATCTGTCTCAGGGGTCAGTTCCTTCTGTCTATGGAAGCGACACACAGAGCAAAGAGGTAAGCTGCAGATAACGATAAAATGACAGCAAGCTTGATTGTTGAGGTGTTGATATAACTTACCTGCTGTTGTTTTGTTAGCACAGCTTTGTGACTCCTGCTAATGTTAGTGCTGTGCGCTCGCTTTTAGCTCCTTAAGGACATCACCTTATTGTGTGCTTTAAATAATAATAGTAAACAAACAGTTTTGCAACCTGGTTGCCCTTTTTGCCTTGGGGAACAAATGATCCAAATGCATTCAGTGATGTTCTTGATGCTAGCATTAGCTAACTTGTTAACTATGTTGGGATCTAATTTAAAAGTTGTATTCATTCAAATTGTGGTAGCATTAACATTTTAAAAGGTATATTGTATGTAGTTTGTGTAAAAATATTATCAGTAACATTAGTAATGGGATTACAAATTGGGGTGAAGTGGAAGGCTCCAGCCTGGAGGTGTTTGAAGTGCCTTATTTGCATTTAAAGGGACCAGACGGTCAAAAAGGAAGCTCCAAAAGTAAGTAAAATGAATGCCTGAGGAGCTACAACAATGACAAATTCAAACCAAAGCATTGCAGTTCCACTTTATACAGACCATATCTGACTGATATCAAGCTTTTAAATCCTTCCTTTTCCAATTTATATCTCCCCTTTATTGTGAATATGCATACTGATGCCAGATGTTTATGTTTTTCTTCCTTCTTGTGGTCGAATATCTATACTGTAAAACGTTTATAAAAAAGTATTATTTTTTGCCATACAAATAGGGGACATGAGCATTCTTATTGGAGTTGGGTTAATGTCTGGCTTCTCTTCACCCAACTTTCTTTTGCAATATTTTTTCTTTCCACTCAATACGTCTGACACCTCAGTGGTGTTACAAAAGTTAGTTTCTGCTCATTCTGCTGAAAAGGATCAACTTCTAATCTTTATTACTATGAAACCCTGCAGCGTTCCGCTCGGGTCTCAGGTCAGTCCGGCTGCCCACTGGAGCGCAGATGTCGCCCTGTTCGGCCGTGTCTCATCCACAGTGATGACACGGGGCCATCTGTTTGACTCCATATCCACACGGTGGCGGTGGTCCGGAGCGCCAGCACGCCTGGCCAACCCCAGCCTGCGGCCTGTCAGCTCAGCTCAGCTTCGGCTTTCGAGCGGGAAGCAGGTTAACGCCTTAATCCCAAATGGTGGATCCATCCAGCGACAGCCCAGCCACGCGTGGAGCTGGCGGGGTTGACTTTCGCAATCTGGAGGAGACGAGGTGTTCAATTCCAGCGCCGAGAAGGCCGAGAGGCGTATCTGATGACGGATTTGATTCTGTGACCTCGGTGGTGTTGTACCCGGGGAGCGACTGCGACGATGAGGACGAGCCGCCAGGCATCAGGCAGAGTCAGCCACCATGCAGGAGCTCTCATTTTTCCACTCAGAAATGGAGAGTGGTTGGGTGGAAAGGGTCGAGATGCCCTCCTCTCCTCCCCCGACCCACCCAGACACTAAAAAGCCCCTGGCTGGATGTCACACTTCAGCTCCCCCCACCTCACTCTCCGCACTCGCTCATCACCGCTTATCGCTGAAATGCAGCCCAGCGCTGTCCCGCTCCACAACACACAAACACACGCTCACACACTAACTCACCATTTTCCTCACATCCTCACTGAGCATCCGTACAAATACACTAACAGATATTCACAGATTCATACATCTTATTCATTATCTGCAAACTGATACATTTCCTGTAGTAAACAGACAACGTCGCGTTTATAAATCATAAATACTTACATTTGCAAACTCCCAGTCGAGCATTTTTTCATGCCAACAGCTTTTTTTTTATTATTAAACTGCACTTCCATTTTCACTACAGTAACCATCTGTATTTGTTAGCAACTGTGATGAATCTATTTATGCTGCAAAAACCTACCACAGAACCCCTGTTCTATGGTTTGGGTGTATGGAGGGCCTAAAGGGCCAAAATTAAATAAATAAATAATAAATATTGAATAAATAAATAAATGTGAATGTCCCATGAAGTAAATAAATGTACCATAAAATGTTACATCAAATAATATATGATGAAATTAAATAATCAAATTCCATAAAAAAAGAAATTCATTCAAAAATTACTATACTATTATTATTTCACTCAATATTTTATAAATAAATATAGAGTGTAGGGGGTCGCCATTCTGGCACTGTTATTTCAGGGGTCACTGCCTAAAAATGAAGGAAGCCCTGCCACAGAGGACCACCAAGGAACATTAAAATAGCCCTGTCCTTTAAGCAGTGAAGAATCATAGATTGAAAGTTTTGGTACAGTAATGTGAAAGGAGAAAAAATGTGTTGTTCACAGTAGGACTGGAGTTTTGTAGGATATGAAAGTAGTTTACTAAAACATTTTAGCTGGTTTTTTACCAAAACATTATGAGCTGGTTAGCTGGTTAATTTCCTTCAGTCTTCTTTTTGTGTCGTGGGCTCAATTACCACGTCCTGACAACATTCACATCCAAGTTGAAGTTTAGAAATTGCAGCTAACTTGATTGTCAGGGGGTCCTGTAAAATTATAGACCAGATTTGAAAGGTATTTAATAGACAGGTTTGGGCAGTTTCCTCATTATGCTTTCATCTGTTAGGCAGGAAAAAGTTCTGGAGTTTATTCCAGGTTTGATATTTGCATTATAAAGCTGCTTATGTGATCTCCTGGTGATAGTACAGCTCACAAAGCTAAAAGTGTAGTGGCATGTGAATCAGTGATCTACAATGGTATAAAACAAAGTTTGACAGCTCCATCTAATAATTCAATGAAATACAATATGACTCTTTACAAAGACACAAGCGCTTACTGTTTCAGTGTACGCTGTTATAATCATTTGGACAGAAAATAATTGTCAGTTGTACACAAAGCTCTTAACTACTACTAACTTTAAGTTTAATCAGATTCTGAGTACGTACTCTATGTTGGATAGTGACAGCAAAGTCTCCATCTCCCATGTGAGATTTTAGGGAAAAGGTTGGTCTGGCGATGTACCTAGTGACCAGGAGCATGTCAGGAGAAATGTGGTTTGAGGCAAATGCTTTAAGACTTAACAGACCAGTACCCAACGTAGGAATTTTAAAGCTCTCTGTGGTGAGCCCAGTCTTCCTTTAATTCACCACAGTGGTAAATGAGTGCTTGTTACAGAAACTAATTAAAAATTTAGGTAATTTTAAGGTAGACAGTATTTCTACTCCGTTTTGGACCAGCATTGTTACTCTAATGTGCTTAAAGATAGGTCAGCAGCCGTTTTTCTCTGAACAATTGTGTTATCAGAATATTTTAAATTAAAGAGCCCTACAGTGGTTGTGTACACATGGAAGCAGTGAATCAAAGAAGCTGAAAGTGTCACTTTTCTCCACTCGATCTGTCAGTGACTTACTCGAAAGGGTTTATATGCACAGTAATGCAGCTGTCAAAATTAATTTCTGAGGGCACTGTGTGAAAGCCCTTTAAGTTATATAAATTAGGTTCAATTATAGTTTTCCATAATGTCACTTCAAGCTAATCCTGCACAAGCAGTAGATGGGAGGAGTTGAAATACTGATTAGGAATCTTGAATGAAAGGAAACACCAGTCAGTGCTGCTGTTAATTATTATTATTAGTAAAACCATGCAAGAGAAACATTTGAAGAAAGGTTTTATTGACACACTTAAAGCAATCTACAGACAAGAGTAGACATTTTGTACTGACATAGTGCTAAAAACCACAGTAAATGGGGCTCATTTTCTTAATTGAGCGTCAATGCTCACAAATAGCACGCATGATTGCTTTGATGGTCTGGCTGCTGATTTAAACCCTGTATGTTCTTGCAGCTCTGATTTGAGAGATGTTAAAGTATGTTTGTGACATATTTTGGGCAGGGTTCTTTTTTTTGTGGTGTCTAAAAACTCTTACACAATCATATTCAATAAATTAGAACATGCATTCCAATGTAGCTCGTTTGTGAGATTAAATACACTTTTTGAAAATAACCACTAAGCAGGTATTAAACATATTTTTATTTAAGCCCACATTTCTGTATTAAAAATGCTTTTTTTTATTGGTCTGATGTAATATTCTTATCTTAAAGAGGAACAAAACCCCAAATCAACTATTTTTTGCAGATAAACTGTATAAACTGGTCCTTAAGTGTGTTATCTTTATGTTACTGTGCTATTTTTTAAAATTGAATGTAAATTTGTTTAATTCTGCAATATTTAATCTAAAAACCATCTCTGCTGTCCTGTTTGGGATGAACGGTGGCTGCTGCAGTTTAATTTTCCTATTGGTTCAAACAGTACCGCTTGGTACATGCTTACGTCACAGATCCTGGTTCGGGTATAAAATCATCTCACTCAGAAACACCTCTGTAAAAGGGATGGCTCATTCTTGTTGGGCTCCGTAAAGCCTCTCATAACCTTCAATACACCAGATAAAGCTAGTTGACACTTTCCATTGTCCTCTGGACCACACCCCTGCTTAAGCCCCTTGGCTCATACCCACATTTTGCACTTTCAAACTTTGTCTGTGGGCGGAGTTATACTTTTCCATGGAGGTTAGTTCCACTTTAAATGTCATTTTTATTACCTGTAAGAGGAAAACATCATATTTAACGGAAATAAAGGCCTTAAAACATCAGTCTGAGAGTAATTAATCTATATATGTTTGACTTAGTAATTTGAGTTACTAAAATAGAGAAACCTTTCAATAATATTCTAATTTATTGAATAGGTCTAGACAAATGCTGCAGTAGGAAGGAACTTTGAGTACTTCCCAAGAGTTCTGCACTTGATTTTTTTTTAAGTGTAAAGTATCTTGCTCAGAGATAACATTGTTCAGATTTTTGCCCCCTCAAGTAAAAGAATACATTTCTCCTGTCTTGTAGAGTATCAATAGACCTTTAGAGTATTCGTGCCATCTTTATCTTTGTTGCCAACAAGTGGTACACATTCATTAAAAATATTGCCATGAGAAAGATCTTTTCTGCCAAGAAAACAGATTTTTGTTTACAACAATAGCCTGTCACATTCTGTGGCTCCAGATGATGTCCTCATCCGTATGCGGTAGTGCCTTTTTTTCTTTTAGAGAAGCGCATGTCCAAAAGCTGTTTTATTTTGTGGCTGAAATGTTTATGATATGTTAATTTTAGCATTGAAGGAGATGAGAAGTGAGCAATAATTTTGTAAATATAATAATTTGTGTATATTTCAGAGAAAAATTACTATCTGTCAATACACAAAGGCTTTAACATCAAGTTACCATGTTCAGACTCCAATAATTTTTGAATAACTGTGGCTCAAGGTCACATCTATCCTTTTTACTCTGACTATGAAAGACCACATGTTGATGTTTCACTTCCATTTACTTACTTCTGATGGTCAAATTGATTCAGACAGAAACTACACTCAGCTCACTTTGAGCTCAGGTTGTAATGGAAGGGAGTCCAAACTTTCAAAGTTTTTCATGTTTTCACCCCAATATTTGTCCCTCTTAAATTCTGTTTTATATGTTTCACTGTCAAGTAAAACAGGCGACTGTTAGAGAAGAATGATTGCTACATCAGAGGGGCTGTCTTCCTTTTTTTCCCATAGAGCAGATAAGAAAAAACATAAAGTCATCCTGCTAAAATTTATACAAGCAACACATTTTCAAACAGATGTTTACTTTCATTCAGTTTAGTATAGATTTTCTTTAAAAAGAGAGACTCTTTGGTCAGGCTCACAGACAGGCCCAAAGCAGATAATGCAGACTTGTCACCTGTGATTTAACTTAATTTATGTTTCTTCAAGCCTAAGAGTCCAAAGCGAGGAACAGGTGCTGAGTGAGAGGAAAGAAATCATACAAATCAGTAGATGGGTGCAGAGACCAGCTGCCTTGTTGTAGTATTAATGAATAATGGAGACATCATTGAGATCAGGTGTACAGGCAGGAAGATGAGTGGTTAGTGATTAAATGTGGACACCTAGTGGGCAGGTGACACATATCAGGAAAAATAAAAAGCTGATTTTGTCATTTATGGTTTACAGCTCAAACATAAATCCATCATAGGATCCCGTTGACTGAAAGACTCCAGTTTGGGATCACTGGAACATCCTATATAAAGCCACATATATAGTACTGTGGAACATTTAACAGCTTCCAGCAATCTTGAACAGCTCAGAAGTGTCAATTGTACAATGAACACAGCATTCTCAAATAGTGCTGAAGGGTTTAAATAGCAACCATTATAACTTTGTCATTTTAAGTATAATTTGCTACACCTTTCGAGGAATTTATGTGTGTAAAATGGGTCTTGTTTTAAATATCAACTCAAACTGTTTGTCCCTACCATTTTATGTGAATGTATTCCACTTAGTCATGGACTGCAAATTGAGATCTTTTAATATTCATCAGCTTACTGCTTAAATATTCCTACAAGCCAAGATGTATTATAGTAAGCTTGTGTTAGAATACACCTTGACATGAAACTACATCTATATACCGCGTTTAAAAATTTTAAAACAAATTTTCACAGAAAACTTGAAAAAAAAGTACATTCAGCAGTTATATATATATATATATATATATATAATGTTAAAATGTGTGGTGTCCTTATATTTTCACATGCCTGCATGTAAACCTTTGAATTTTAAGAAAAACATTATAAGCATTATCTCAAAAATCTCTCAAAATTCTGGCATTTAGTAAATGGAGATCATTTTGGTAATACTACATGACCTAAAACCAGGAAAGTTTTATATAGCTTATCAGATGAAAACATTATCCAACTTTATGTTAATACTTGGTTTTAACTCTTGAAACCAAGAAAAATATGCCAACTGACATATTTTACTTCCTCTAATTGAACAAAGAATATATATTGTTCAAAAAGAACAATTGTATGCATTTTCCAGGGCCAGGATGTAGCTTACAATTTAAGAAGAATAGAAAATCATACAATATCTGGATTATCCAAATACTGTGAACTATGGAACACCAGATTATAGTAAACTAAAATGTTTTCAACAAAATGTATTGTGTTTTAGCCCTTCTATATTTTATCTCTCTAAATACATACCAAAGAGCCCATAAGGTTAAGAGAAAAAATTCCCATGGTGGTTTCCATACTTTATGTTTCACATAAAAATGATCATGTATTATGGAAGGTTTACTGTGGGGTTCACCTTTTACTGTGTGTGCAGCTGAAAACGATTTTTTAGCTCATAAATCAACAATTCTTCTTTAAAAGGAGTTAAGGCTGGGAAAAGTAAAATCTTTAGCAAAGACATGTAGAAGCACTTAGTTCATGTACAGACACATTTAGTTTAAGGAACGTCTCAGATCAGCCATGTTTGACCTTTCTAATGTCTGGGTTCTTATCCTTACAATTTCATGGATAAGTTAGGAAAGCTAAGAAAGTGTGTTAAACCGTGCACAGCAGAGAAAAGTAAGAGAGACTAAAAGTACGTGTGCCACCACTTTCGGCTGTAATTCCTGTGATGTGTGCTGCTGCAGGAAGAGTTTAGATATGAGAAATAATCTCCCTCTGCCTAGACTTTCTGCTTCTTCTCCTCTGAAACAGTCATTTCTTTCGATTTGTTTCCCCCCCTAAAAGTGTTTTAGTTCTTTAGTCTTTTAATATTTCTCCTACAGAAGTTTTTGTCTGATAGAACTTTTAGATTCTCTCAAAGATTATTTATTGAAGGCTCCGACAACAGAAGCACTTTCTGTTAAATTAACACAGGCACCTGTAGGGAAGATGTTTGCTTAACAATGCTTAGAGCCATCTTTCTTTATTGACATCCCACTTGTATTTTTAGTTTATAGATTTTTTTATTCTTGTTTTTGGGGAAGTTTTTGTTCTTATCAGGCAGCTGCTGCAAGCACCACAAAAGTCTTTTTGTTTTTGTTTTCATTTTTTGTAAATGTTGTTTTGACATCCAAACTTACTGAATTCCACAGTCACTAAAGCAAGCTACATGTAACTGTCCCCTTTCGTCCATGCGGGTATAGATGTGTGTGTGAGATATTCCTAAGGAAAGCTTAATGTGACCCACCATCATGGGTCACTGTGGGGTCTCATGGTGGTGGCAGCATCATGATATTTGGACTGTAGCATGATATTTGGACTGCAGCATCATGATTTAAGGACTGTATGTTAAGAAATTAAAATGTATCACCATGTCAAGACTTACCTGTAAAAATGATCAATAAAAAATAACAGTTGAATCCTGCTAGACATCTGAGAGTTGATTAGAGTTCCTGGTTCATCTGTTCGGTTTGTCTGTTAGACTGGGGATGGTAACCTGAGGTGAGAGACACTTTGGCATCAAGAGCTGTACAAAACTTTTCCATACCTGGGAGATGAACTGGGGACCGTGGTCCGAAAGGATGTCCTGGGGAATTTTGTGTAATTGGAAAATGTTTTTGACAAGCAGTTGGGCCGTTTGAAAAGCAGATGGGAGTCTTCTGAGGGCAATGAGATGGCATGCTTTAGAAAAACGCTCAACAATGGTTAGAATGGTGGTCATACCTTTAGACTCAGGAAGGCCTATGACGAAGTCCAGAGTGATGTGGGAACAAGGGCGCTTAGGGATTTCGAGAGGTTGGAGCAGTCCTGCTGGAGGTTGGTTGCTGGATTTATTTCTGGCACAGATAGTACATGCTTTGACGTATTCTCTGACGTCTTTATGCATGGTGGACCACCAAAAACACCTTGATATGAGAGCGATGGTTCGACTGGCCCCTGGGTGGGCCGAGAACTTGGCAGAATGAAAGCAATGGACAAGATGTGCTTGGACGGTGGACGGAACAAAGATCTGATTAGGTGGTCCAGTTCCGGGATCAGGCTCATTTAATTGTGCTTGATTCACAATATTTTCAATCTCCCAGGTAAGAGAACCGACTGTACAGCTGGGAGGAAGTATGGATGCTTGTTGTTTCTCTGAATTGTCCGTGGAGAATTGACATGATAAGGCATCTGGCTTTTGATTCTTTGATCCAGCTCTGTAGGAGATGGAGAGATTGAACCGTGAGAAGAATAGAGATCAGAGCTGACCTGTCCACCCTTGAAAATGACGGAGTTTTGGTGGAACTCACACTTTTCTGCTTTTATGAAAAGTTGATTCTCTAGGAGACGCTGAAGGACCACTCGGGCGTGACGGCGGTGTTCTGTGAGATTCTTGGAACGGATGAGGATGTCGTCGAGGTAGACAAAAACAAATATGTTTAAGAAGTCACGTAGAATGTCATTTACTAATGCCTGAAAAATAGCTGGGGGATTGCTGAGGCCGAAAGGCATCACCAGATATTTGAAATGGCCCATTTGGTGTTTTGAAGGCCTCCATTCATCTCCCTGACAGATTCGAACAAGATGGTATTATGTAGGTCCAATTTGGTGAAGATGGTGGAGTCCTGAACAGGTTCAAAAGCAGAAGACAACAGAGGTAGAGGATATTTATTCTTAACTGATTTGATTCAAACCTCTGTAGTCGATGTAGTCGAGAAATTAACTATAGTTTTTGGAAGGTTGAAAACCTATAGTTTTGGGCCAGTACTCGTTACCACAGTTGGCAAACACTACGGTGCTGGCAGACTGCTCTCTTATACTCCTCCAAATGACGAAGATTGCAAACACCTGTCTCCCTCTCACCCCTGGAGCTCAGGCGGCATCTAGGGGTAAAGCAATGTAAATAGCAGGCAAAGAACAAACTGAATCTCCCAGAGCCCGACAGAACCAGTCTTCATCAGCCCACCTCTGGTTATTGGATCTGCCCCAGTAATGCAATAAGTCACTTGGTCGCTGCTTTATTTTCAGTCAGTGTCACATTAATACTTAAATGTACTTCCTGACCTGTTGAAGATGATGTGTAGTGTGGGGTGTTTTTATCTCCAAGGGGAGTGCAAGAGGATGAGGATGCAAAATAAATGAAACACTGAGATGGCAGTAATGTGAGGACCAGAAGGAGGAAGAAGAGAAATCACTCTGTATGACGGAGTTTAATCTTCGTGACACAAATGATAACGATGATGATACATTTCCAAACATCAGTGTCCATTTCTCTCCAGCTGAAACCAGAGTCTTCTACCTGAAGTTTCTGTTTAGATTTGATCACATTAAGAATTGATGAGCTGCTGATATTAAGTGTTGGATCTAAATGGATTTGATGGAAAGAAATATATAACCACAGTGAAATCTAATATTTGAAATATGACAAATGTGGAGGGGATAGAGCATTGATGGCAAACTGAGATTAATCGGAGGTCAGAGAGGAATTTGTAACTGAAGGAGAAGGGAGAAGTAAATACTCACAGCTATAGACTTAAGAAATGAACAATCCAAAATGACATTATTAACTTCATTTGTTTTCCAATTCTTCATGTGTGGTGTTAGGAGATCTTTTAGAGGAAACAACAACCACTCCATACATAGTTGCAATAACTCTGTGTATAGCTGTTCATGATATTTCATTAATTTACATTTTACAGCCTCCTGAGACTTCACAGTGTGGGATTAACTAAGTCTAGAAACTAAACCTTAATATCTTTCAGTTTTTATCCCATATATATGTGAGTTATTTTTTAGACAAATCTAATAAATTATCTATTAGCTACACATGGAATTATTTACTTGCATTAAATCTATTGAAAATACTACCTCATTATCAGTGGCATGCACAGACATTTTGGGGGGCAGGTGCTCAAGGGGGGAAAAAGGGCACCTTGTGCTGCACATGAAGCTGTCGGTTGCCTTTGTAGTGTGAGATTTATTACAGGCACAGCATGAACATAATTTATATGTATTACTAAGCACCCACAAAACAAACTGTCCTGTGGGATGTAGGGAAATGACCACACAGGAAAAAAATCTCAAAACAAGAATGCATTTTACAAAATTCTCAAGATTAATAAGGCAACAAAATGATCATGAATTGATTTAAAGTTAGAGAACTGATTCACAACCTGAACTTCCTGAGTCAAAT
>JAHUTJ010019129.1:0-11535 GCA_036250325.1 Characodon lateralis | reverse complement strand
ACTGTAGCTTCTCTTAGCTGCTTTGATCTCTTTTGTTAGTTTGTTCCTGGCCTGCTTGTACCGCGCCCAATCTCCACTGCTGTGAGCTTCTTCCTTTTCCCTGCGCAGATTCCTGAGGTGTGGAGTATGGCTTATTGTTCCCAAAGGTGCAGAAGGTCTTGGTCTGCACACACATGTCCTCACAGAAACTGATGTATGATGTCACCACATCAGTTAGTTGGTTTAAGTCAGTGTGTTGTTTAAGTGTTCCCTTTATTTTTTTGAGCAGTGTATATACTGTATATGTAATAGTAGAACATAAAAAATGGTTGCCGCATTTTATTTTTGAAGGACGTTTTGTTTACTTTTTCAAAACTGCAGAAAACGTTGTTACATTAAATATTGAATGAAGATGATAGATGATCCAATCCTCTTGGAAGAAACAGAAAAAGGAAAAGGAGAGAGCATTAGCACTGATCACATATGAGGACATTTCAGATGGGGGTGGGGTTTATAATGACTAACTGCATCTGTCTCTTTATGTTTTTCTTTTTTTATACATGACTTCCTGTTTTGCCAAATTCATCCGCTTTAAATTTATTTTGTATCTTCTCCCACCGATCTCCCTCTGCTGGAAGCTGTCTTCTCTCCCTCTGTCCATATCTCCCCTTTTTAAAAACTATAGACCAGACCTGCCCAACCAAAGTTTATATTTTAATTTTAATTTTAACCCTTTTTTCTGTCAAAATAAAGTTCTGAGCAGTTGAAGCTCCAATGTAAAAAAAAAAAAAAAAAGAAACTGCTTTGGGATTATGTCAATTGTTACAGACACGGAGACAGAGACGAAAAGGAAAAAATAAGAAGCATTAAAGAGAGAGAGGTGGGGCAAAATTGAAAAACAGAGAGGAGAAAAGAATGGAGGAGAGAAAGAAGGGTGAAGAGATTACAAGATAACATCCTGCTTGCTTCTACACCTGCAGAAACATACAAAATAACAGCTTTATTACCGAAAAGTGTGCCGCACTAATGAATGCAAGATGTAATCAGTGGTGAATGCGGCTCAATATAGTGCTCTTGTGTATACAAGGTTTCTCCATAAAATTATTCAGTAGCAAGTGTGAGGAGCACCGACCCGCCCCCCTGGACCTGGGGCAGATACGGAGGAGATCCAACCCATAGACAACCAAAGGCACCCCAGAGCACAGGAACCCCAGGAGAACCATTGCTGGGACTACCGCAACCCCCACATTGAAGAGCAGGGGAGGGTCCCAGGGAAACCACCCAACAGCCACAGTGCAGAAGCCCCTGGGAGCTGCAGCAACAAGCCCACAGGCCCCGCCAGCAGCCGTCTACGCCTGAGCACATCCATCCATGGACCCAGAGACCCAGAGACCCCGGGACATATCATTCCCCAAGCAGTGGCCCGACAGAGCCCAGGGGTCCAGGACCCAGCAAGCAGCCATCAATAGTGAGCTGACACACACCAAAGCACCTAGCCCCTGACACCGAGAACCACAAGTAAACCATCAGGCAGAGACAACAACCACCGGCAGGTAGTGTGGCAAGGAGGAAATAGGCCCCACATTTGATGGAAGACGTAAACTGATCCAGGAGAGGGAGCAGTCCAAGACCCAACCTGACACAAAAGACAGGCACACACAGTCATGAACACACATTTCCACCCTCATATGTACACATAAAAACGCTCACACCCATGCACCCAACGTAAAGACAAACAACAATGGACGTCGTACACTCACTTACACTTGCCATACATACTCTATACTCCCAGGTGCCGACCGGCGCACAGACCCAGGAGGTGGTCCTCTTCTCTCCAGGGGTGGAGACAGGCAGACCAAGCGACAGCGGGGCAACAACACACATCCCACACCAACACCGTGGCTGCCAATGAGTCACACCCGACCCAAAATGGCAGGCCCACCCAAATGCAAGCTCCAAGCCAGCATAGGCACATGCACCAACCTTGGTGTACACCAAGGTTTAATTTATAGTGTGCAACACTCTATCCAAATAGGCTCCACATGCTCTCTTTTTAGTGATACTGTGATGACATTTTTTTTTTAAAGATTTCTTTTGCTGCACTTGTGGCATTTATTTTCAGTGTTTTTTTGACAGCAGGCAGACAGAAAACCAGGTTGGAGAGAGAAGGGACGACATGTGGCTAACATCGCCGGGGCATGAACTTTAACATCCTAAATGAAGCCTGTGAAATCTCAAAATAAAACTGAGATTTTACATTTTCTTTGAGCCATGTACTGTTGGACCTTTAATTAAATTCACAGGACATACACTCCTGGACATCATGTCAACTCTCTTGAATTTGCACCACTTGTGAATCTTTTATAGATTTAGTTAAAACAGACAGATAATGTAATGTGGCACGTTTTTTATTGCTATTGTTATTGTTATATGTATTATTAGTTTAATTTTGCATTGATCAAATTTAGAAATTATGTGGTCTAAGAACTGATTTAAAAAAAATTATTTTACTCTGATTGAGAAAAAACCTAAATTAAACAAGCTTTAAAATAACTTTCAACTACTTTATTTATAGTGGCAAGGTCAGCTGACAAGATGTCCCGGGAATAGATCTCTGATGAAGTTTGTAATTGAATTCAGGGCATTAATTACAGTTAGGTATCAACTTACTCAGAGGCAAAGGCTTTAAAGGGCTAATTTAACAAACAGAAAGCTGAATTGTTTTCTGTATGCCACAGCTGACTATATGTATTATGTGCCTTTACTAAAAATCAAATAATGTCTGAAATGATAGCAATATATATATATATATATATATATATATATATATATCAAATGTTAATATATATTATTGTCAGCACTAGACTAGTGGACCCAAAAGCAGACCAAGACTCAGAGACAGTTTAAATGCTTCATTACAAGTCTTGTTAAGGGAAAATTAGGGGTCCTTAAGTGTGGATTTGTGGTTCTTGGGATTGTCTGTGGTCCAGAGTCCAGAGTGCTGTCCAGCTAGAGTTACCGCAGCAGAGTCCAGGATCTATCTGGTGGCAAGGGTCTGTAGATGGAGAAAGGTTAGGTTTGGGTTGGTAAAATTCACTTGGCAAAAAGATGCCACATAAAAACTAAAGATTTGAAAACCTTAAGATTTTTTTTAATGTAAAAAGCCTGTTTTTACATTAGGATGTAACTTTTTTAACATGAAACAGCCTACTCATGTTGCTTTGCATTCAAACACTGAATACGGTTCTTTTTCTCTTTCTCCCTTTTACACACACACACACACACACACACACACACACACACACACACACACACACACACACACACACACACACACACACACACACACACACACACACACACACACACACAGCCCTAACAGACAAACAAGAGGTGAGCCAACATGGGAAGAGAATTCTAATTCGAGAGGTTTGTACCTTGGAGTCCTCCCCACAGGCCCAGTCTCTGACACCATGATGAATGGCTTTGAATTTGCTGGTGAGGTGGTCTACTTATGTGTGTGTGTGTGATTGCGTGTATGTAGGAAGGTTCAAGGTACAAAGGTTGTCAGTTGTTGGAACATTCCCCTTGCTCAGCCCTTATTACGTTGCCTGTGGATAATTGAACCTAGCTTTGAAGCGTTACCATGCTATTATTTATTTACTTGTTTGTCCAAGAGGTGTGAGATAGGTTTTATCAAGTATGACATCTTCATGGACATATTCACAGATAATGAAATAACAGGACATCTAAGATGTGTGAGAGTGTGTTTTTTTGTTTTTGTACCCAATATTGCATAAAAAACATTACCTACTTTTTAAAGGGGATTTTGGGTCACTGGTTGAAAAGCTTTTAAATCTCTGATCTCCAAAGATATCAAACAATGAATAAGGCAGGAATGAGATATCATTGTTTGAGATATCAAACAATGAATAAACAGTTCTAAGACATAAGGTCTTAGAACTGACGTAAGATTTTTTCTTACCAATATTTTTTTCATGAGAAGACAAATTTAAATAAACAGCAACCAAGAAAATGAACACATATCTAAAATTCTGACTTTTGAGAAAGATACAATTTTAATTGCATTTTGAGTGAAAACGTTCATCCCTGCCATATATGGAGAAGGATGTTGCGAGATGATTAAATCTACTCTGCTAGGGCTAGGCAATGTGTGGAAGGCTTGTGATTTTTTATGAGCATTTACTAAAACAGTTTTTTTTTGCTCATATGTTTGTTAATTTTTTTAGATTCTAAAACCATGTGCAGCCAAATTCTCTGGAAACAAGGCTAAAGCATCCATGAACCAAGCTATATATCTCTGATATTCTCGTCATTGTTCTCTGTCGAATCTCTATATAAATCTTTATTGTTATCCAAATAACTGGTGCTGTAATCCTTCTTTTGGCTACCTTGGCTGCAGTAAGCCAGTATGCAGATATGTTTACCTCTGAACTGTATTTCACTTGTAATGCTGGCTTTTGATGACTGTTGACAATTGTTCAGTGTTGTGTATCCGTGTCAGATTTTTTTTCTAAACCAGTGTAGTTTAGAACCAGTTCAGCAACTATCCAAATCTTATTCTACAGTAAGAAACACACACAATATATAAAAAAGGTGCACAGTAGTAAGATAGGGCCTTTTAGGTTTAGCAGCTCCTTTATTCCTGCTGAAAGGACTTTTGTAGCTGTCGCAACATTGACTCCCTTGAAACATGAAGTTTAATAAAAAAAAAAAAAAAAAAAGAAATATTAAGATAATGTTTATGAATAACATTTCATTCATATATGTGGTTGTTTAATTGTATTCATTTTTACTTTATAATTGTAATTTTGCAACCTTATATAATTAATACAAAAACGAGTATTTAAAGTAAAATTCTTTCAGATGCAGAGGACCTGGGAGAAGCCACATCCCAACCAGCTAGTAGCTAATTGCCCAATTACTTGGTCAGTAATGTCTGTCCACCAGCCTGTGGTTAGTCCACATCAAAATCACATCAGTCTATCTGATGGTGTACATGCTGTATATCTGTACATTGTCAGTACATTTTGTCTTAAACCATTCTTATCTGATCTCAGTGTGTCTCTGCAACTGGATCAAAGACAAATATCAGAGGATGACAGTCAGGTGATTCCCCATGTGGAAGCAACACTACACTGTGACACCCCTGCAGCATTATATTCCAGATGCAAAACTGGTGGGATTTCCTGGATTTCTGTTGGAGCACAAATTACAGATGGCAAAATAAATGGCAACCATACCAGTAAGACTGGAGAGTTTTGTGATCAGGAAAGAAAGAGCCCAAATATTAGACAGTTGATCAGAATGCTGGGAATCATCAATTTTTAACACCAAAAGTCCAAGCATTAGGTTTGTCTTTTTTGACACAGCAAACAAGACTCAGTGAAGTACAATTAAAACAAGGAAGAGTCTGTTCTAGAGAGCAAGAATAATACATATAATAAAATGTGATAATTTACTGTGTTGGAAGTTCCAGATGATATGTCTAATCTCTGAAGACTGAGGCAACTGCTCTCAGATACTCTGGCAGAAGAGAATTTCAGAGTCATTTTATTCCATTTGAAGCTGGATCAGTTAGGGTGGTAGAAAAGCAATCATTGAATAATCTTAGATTGGCAAGGAAGTAGTGGGTATTAGTTCTCATCTTGACCAAGATGGATGAGGAAATTGTTGTACGGGGGAGCTATGTAATACATGGAAGGCTGATTGGAATCAGGCCCAATGGCTTTATACAGCACATACAATCTGGTGCTAGAGCTACTGTCTTAAAAAGGGGACTGGACTTCAGACTGCATCAGCAGCTAATTGAAATGAGCTCAACCTTCTGCTCCTATCAGTGAGGTAATGTGATATCGTACAGTCCCTTTAGGCCCTCAGGTCCCCTGGATAGGGTCTTCTGCAGGTACCCAGAGTGAGACCTAAAACATACGGTGAGGCGTCTTTTTCTTATTATGGCCATCAGTTGTGGAACAGCCTTCGTGAAGACCTCAGGGCAGCTGAGGGTTAGGATGTTTTTAAAAGCAAAAACGGCAAGCCATCTACAGTGGTATTCATACCCCTTGAACTTTTCCATATATTGTCACATTACAACAAACATAAATATATTTTATTGGAATTTTATTTAAAAGACCAACACAAAGTGGTATACAATTGTGGGGTGGAAAGACAATTATACATGATTTAAAAATTCTTTTAACAATAAAAAACAGAAAAGTGCAGTATGCAAAAGTATTTGACCCCTTTACTCTGAGTGCAACAAATTGCCTTCAGAAGTTGCCTGATGATTGCTAATGATAAATAGAGTCCACATGTGTGTAAGATAATCTCAGTACAAATACAGCTGCTCTGTGACGGCCTCAGAGGTTGGTAAAGATAATATTGGGGAGCATCAAGATGTCCAAGGAACACACCAACAGGTCAGGGATAAAGTTGTGGAGACGTTTAAAGCAGGCTTAGGATATAAAGAGAATTTCCCAAGCTTTGAACATCTCAAGGAGCATTGTTCAATCCATCATCTGAAAATGGAAAGAGTATGGTACAACTGAAAACCTACCAAGGCAAGGCTGTCCACCTAAACTTACAGGCCCAACAAGCAGAGCACTGATCAGAGATGCAGCCAAGAGCCCCATGGTGACACTGGATGAACAGCAGAAATCCACAGCTCAGGTGGTGGAATCTGTCCACAGAACAACTGTTAGTTGTGCACTGCACAAATGTGGTCTTTGTCAGGTTCAAACAACCTAAAATACTTATAACATCACAAAAAGAAGAGAAAGACAAAATAATTAGTTTCTTACTCAATGCACGGAGATTGGACAGAGATGTACTTTCAGTTACAAATCTCCTACCGCTCTCAAAAACATCTGTCCGAATCCTCTTTTTATTATCTTTAAAATGGTCCCTATTTAAAATGAACGTTGCTGCTCTGAAGGATGGGGAACAACAGCAGCAATGTGACATAGATCATGTACCCCATTATCTTGTACAAACACACTTGCACAGTCTCCATAATCTTAAGATATGTGCACTCTTTGTTCAGCACAATCAGCCTTCATCTTTATGATGTCCTCAACTGTGACTGCATCATCCCAACTCCAACTGTCCTCCTTGCCTGGAAACAACTCATCACATGTTTACTTACACTTACAACATGAAAGGTTATAAAGGTCAAATAATAAAGTTAATAAAGATGAGGAAATATAAGATAAATCTATATACAATTATTCCAACAATCTTCATGGAAGAGTGGCGAGAAGAAAGCCATTGTTAAAAGAAAACCACAAGAAGTCCCGTTTGCAGTTTGCCAGATGCCATTTTGGGGACACAGCAAATATGTGGAAGAAGGTGCTTTGGTTAGACGAGACCAAAATTTAACTTTTTGGCCAAAATGCAAACTGCTATGTGTGGCGGAGAACTAACACTGGAAATCAATCACACACCATCCCCACTGTCTAATATGGTAGTGGCAGCATCATGCTCTGGGGTTGCTTCTCTTCAGCAGGGACAGGGAAGGTGGTCTGAGTTGATGGGAAGATTGATGGAGCCAAAAACAGGGCAATCTTGGAAGAAAACCTGTTGGAGTCGGCAAAAGACTTGAGATCGGGGCAGAGGTTCACCTTGCAGCAGGACAACGACCCTAAACATAAAGCCAGCTGCAATGGAATGGTTTAAAACAAAACATATTAATGTGTTAGAATAGCCCAGTCAAAGTCCAGACCTAAACCCAATCGAGATTCTGTGGCAAGATCTGAAAACTGCTGTTCACAAACACGCTCCATCTAATCTGACTAAGCTTGAACTGTTTTGCAAAAAAGAACGGGCAAAAATTTCAGTCACTCGAAGCTGGTAGAGACATACCCTAAATGACTTGCAGCTGTGATTGCAGTAGGTGTTTCCACAAAGTATTAATTCTGGGGGGCTGAATACTTTTGCACAATACCCTTTTCAGTTTTTTATTTGTAAAAAAAAAAAAAGAAATCATGTATAAGTTTTTTTCTACTTCACAATTGTATATCACTTTGTGATGGTCTTTCACATAAAATTTCAATAACATATTTATATTTGTGGATGAAATCTGACAATATGTGGAAAGTTCAAGGGGTATGAATACTTTTATAAGCTACTGTATTTAGCCAGGCTTTTAGCTGACGTTTCTAACTAATTTAGTTTATTATTTTACTTCAGTTTTAGCAACTTTTCCACTATCTATCTATATATTTTTCAATTTATTTCTGTTTAGGTTATTATTACTCAAGTACAATCAAATTTTTTAATAATAATATTTTTACTATTCTATAATTTTGTGAATAAAAAAAAATTCTGTCTTTCTCTTTATAAAATATACATATATCTCCAATATTTCCTTGCTAATCTACACAAATCCATTTCCACATATGCTCATTCTTTATAACTAATTGATCAATTTTAATTCCTCATTGTTTAAATACCAAAATTACTTACAATTTTTGTGTCTCTAGGTTAAATGTCTCAGTGTTTAACATTTGTAAATCATTCTGTGTTACACCTGACTGTATAAAAAGATCTTTATAAATAAAGTTTGATTTATTAATGGAATGATGTTCTCTCATTCTTGTTGTGTTCACTTTTAGAGAATGCAAAATGTTGGACAGAAGATTTTTACCTTTTCACCATATGCTCTGCTAAAAAATATTAGCAAAATTTACTTTGATCCCTGAAGGCCAACACAAAAGATCAATTCATCAATTGTGTTGTCTCCCTTCCTCAAAGGAGCTCAGACTAAAACTCAGAGAATGATGAAAACATCGACTCACTGTAGATTCATTACAGTGATCCCAGACAGGTAATATGGTGTAGTTAATGATACCTGAGCTGTGGGCTTCTGTAAGGGATGACTGTATAAGATGCTGTATGTGCTTGAGTATTCCTTGATGGCTTGGCTGAACTTTAAGTTTAATGCACATGTCTCATGGTAAATCATTACTGTTTTTTGTTAGATACAGCTCTCCCCCCATCTGGGGAGAGCTGCAACCAATTAAAATTCACCCTGAATGGGAGCCTCTCAGAGAGCATTACATACCAGTATGTGACAGGTGGATGAGGGTGCCATCTTGGCTTCCAGTTTTCTTGTGTGTGTGTGTATTTGGGGAGTAGACATCTGTAAAGCAGTTGGATAATGTGTGTGTGTGTGTTTGCACGCTGTATCTCCTGCTGCATCTGTGCCAGCTGCTGAATAAATAAATAAATAAATAAGATCAGAGTGAGGGTAGTCATGAAAGAGCTTGTCCTGCTTCTGTCTACTGTTACTTATAAACAACAAACTGTACATTTTCTGTGTTGATGTACCTGTCACTCAGTCTGTGACAATGAGTAATGAGCTCCGCTCATGTCTGCATTTCAATTTTTCAGGCTGACCCTCCCTTTAACAGGTATTTGAGGTTTCACAGTTCCTTTATGTTGGTTTTTTGACCTGCTAAAACGTAAGAGTCTGCCCCATGAGAAATGGAAGTCACAGAAATTAAATAGAGGTGATAAAATGTATTTGAACTAGAAAAGAAAAATGAAACATTAAAAAAGACTTATGACATGAGGGCTGCATTCCAAACAATGTGCATATCTAAAGCTTGTTACATGCCCGAAACTGAAAAAGTGCAGTGCAAAAACATTAGCACCCTTTAAACTTATTCACAATTTGTCACATTACAACCGCAAACCTAATGTAATTTAATGCACAGTTGTAAAGTGAAAGAAAAGTTATTAAAAAAAAACTAAAATGTTGAAAGTGTTGTGTGCATTTGTATTCAGCCACTTCTGGGTCAATTACTTTGTAGAGTCAGTCATTTGGGGTATATTTCTCTGTATTTCTATATCAGCTCTGTTCTATGTTTGCTCATTGTTCTCTGTAAAATAGTATAAGCAGCTGGTTGTGCTCAATGATATTTAATGTGATCACAGTGAAATGAGGCTGAATACATATGCACATCACGATTTTTAGTTTTTGATATCTATATGTAAACAATTTTGAAATCGTTTTACTTTTGGACTCCATCGTGGCATAGTTGGTAGCACTGTTGTCTTGCATCAAGAAGGTCCTGGGTTTTTTCCTTATGGAGTTAATATACTCTCTCCGTGCATGTGCGGCTTCTCTCTGATTACTCCAGTTCCCTACCGAAAAAATGACTGTTAGGTTAACTGATCTCTCTAAATTGCCCTCAAGTATGGACTTGTGAGACTTCCAGGGTGTACCCCTGCGTCATACCCACTGACCACCACCACCCGTCCATGCGACCCTGCAAGGACAAGCGGGTATGTTGGCTGGAAGGATATTTTATTTTTCTTCCACTTGCAATGTGGAATGTACTGAGAAAGTTTATATAATATTTTTCAATGTTTAGGATTTGTTTTAAATAACAACTACATCTGGTTCAGATCGTCCTGCGTATTTTTCATCTTGCTCTAAAATGCCAAACAAATCAAAAACATTTCAGTCAATTTTACAATTGCATACATTACAAACTGGAGAAATATTACTACTTTACACAAAGATTTCAACACCTAATGGTGAAAACATAAATGGTACATAACAGATTGAAACATAAGCTGTAGTGTTTTGCTCCATTATACCAGTCAAGATGACACTTTTTTTTAAAAAGAGAATGGCTATCATGTAAAGGTGCCCAAAAGCCAGTTGCCCCTATCTTAAATGTTTCTTCCTTTAAGTGCAAAAATTATAAACAAAGAATATTTGTATTAGCTAAACATCTCAGAAAATGTACAGTCATATTCATTAGATCAAAATAGTACTGAAAAGTTCATTCATTTCAGTAACTCAATTCACAAAGTGAATCACATTATATAGATTAATTAAACATAGACTGATGTTTTCAAGCCTTTATTTCTGTTAATTATGATGATTTTCTTCTATGAAAACATGACATTTATGATTAGAATTATAACAGTTTTTTAATACAGAAATGTGTGCGTTCTTAAAAAAATCTTACAAATGAGTGTCATTGGAATGCATATCTAATTTATTAAATATGACTATGTTAACGTGTTGTACAAAAAAAGAACAATGCATTGAAAGAAAATAACTGATTTGATCTGAGTTCATTTGTAATTCCCATTTTTAGCATTTTATTATTCACAGCAGATCTAAATCCCTAACATGCCAGTAAATAGTAAAAACTGCGCACTCTAAGGTTATTTCTGCAACACAAACACTGGGTTTATACTGCAGGGACAGAGGTTGGGTAGAAACATTTCATTAAACATTGTAACACAGTTTGCGGGGTTAGAAAAGTAGCTCGAAGGAATCACATTATCTTTCACAGACCACCATTTTAGATGATACAACAACCCAATCAGACTTCGCTGAACCTCTTCCACAGGATGAAATAAGAAATGGTAAAATGATGCTGTAAAGGTACAGGGGTTGGGCAATGAAACTGAAACACCTGGTTTTAGACCACAATAATTTATTAGTATGGTGTAGGGCCTCCTTTTGCGGCCAATACAGCGTCAATTCGTCTTGGGAATGACATATACAAGTCC
>JAHUTJ010019128.1:0-11539 GCA_036250325.1 Characodon lateralis | reverse complement strand
CCAACCGTCCATGTTGAACCGCACATTTATCCTACAATTGTTGCAAGAGGGATAAAGCGAGAGCGGAGAGAGCTCGTATCCTGAGAGAAGAGGAGCGCGCACGCCTGGCCCGATTGGCGCGCACGCCCAGTGACGGTGGTGCTGACGTCCACGTCCTTACATGTCGCTGATTCCATGCGGGAATGTCCCGCATTATTAGACCTGTAATTGCGGTAATCAAAAATGTAATGCGCAATACCCGCAATCCCGCTGCAAATTTCAGGCCCTGGGTTGGCAGATATTAGAAAGTCTTCAAAAGCTGTTAAATGGTTTGGAAACTGTTTGAGTAGAACAACACAAAATGTACTACCTGAATCTGTCATCCAACCTCTTGATTATTCATAAGGTTGTCCCATATTGGGTTCCATTTTATATGCTATTTACAAATAATGTATAATTTGTCAAAATATAACTGATGGAAAATGTCCAGTTTTATATAACTTGGCTTTTATCAGTAACGTGTGTGTGTGTGTGTGTGTGTGTGTGTGTGTGTGTGTGTGGGTGTGTGTGTGTGGGTGTGTGTGTGTGCGCGCGCGCGCGCAGCATTATATGTTGCAACTAGTTACTTCATAATAAAACTATGTGACATATGTTAAAGCCTAATTATGATCAGAGGTGGGTAGAACAGAAAAGTACTCAAATAAGAGCAGCACTACTACAGTATATTTTACTCAGGTAGACGTAGAAAGTGATCGTCAAGAAATTAATTTAAGCAGGTGTTAAAATTATAGAAAGGCTACCAAAGTTCTGAAAGAACTGTTTTATAAAGACGTCTGATTTAATTTGTACAAAATGATGTAATTTGGTAGAACAAACAGAAAGTTATGTACAGATTCTGGTGTTTTAAAGAATAAAATTAAAAAATGAGTAAACAAACAATAAATTCAGGCAGAAGAGAGGTACTGTACATATGTGAACAGTGGAAAGTACTTCCAGTGATGATATCTGCTGTTCATTGTATCTTCATCTGACCTCCATCTGACCTTTACCTGACCCAGCAGAAAATAACAAGAACAATGAAGTTTATGTAGAAGTCTCACTTTAAGGGAATATCAAATCATATCTGAAAATATTGATATTACATAAATATCACTTAGTGAAACACTTCCATAAAACATGACATAAAACTTTAAAAAATTTGTTTTTAGCATTTTTGTCAATAACTGCCGATGTCGGGGGCGTAACTAGTGCCGACAGCAGCTCAAAAGGAACCTTGAAAAACCAACAACATTTCATTCCAGTTGTTTAGTAGAAATTGAAGAAGAAGCCTGGAAACGAAGAAATGCAGAAAGACTTCATGGGAGTAACTGGTGTTCAACCGTACCAATATGAACCTGAGCCGACAGTACGATCTCTGGACTCAGGTGAAAACTCTTCCGAATCAGATTCTGATGATTACCCGGCAAGACAATGTGCCCAATGACCGAGGTGAGAATGTGGAATGGTGAGAACCAATTACCTTCCAGATCATTGTACAAGATATGGATTTAGTGCATTAATTGGAATTTCTATTCTGGTTATTTGAAGACCAATGCTCACATATTACCATATGGTCCATGTTTAAAAATATGTTGGTATTGAGGTGCAGCCGCCTCTTTTCCTTTCATAACCCCCCCCCCTTCAACATATAATGTTTTGCAAATCCTGTTCAGCCTTTATGCAACTAAATCCAATACTAAGACAGAATATTTAATGTTCAAACAGATAAACTTTATTGTTTTTTTCCCAAATATTCATTCATTTTGAATTTGATGCTTCAACACGTTCCAGCAAAACATCCAGAGCCTTAAAGAACTCCAGGCGAATCTCATCCACTGCCAGGGCCTTAAAACTGAGGAGCTTTTTAATCACCTCGGTGACCTCAGCACCAGAGATTGGAGAGCCTGCCCCAAGGTCCCCAGGCGCCGCTTCCTCAGTGGAAGATGTGCTGGTGGGATTGAGGAGGTCTTCGAAGTGCTCCGCCCACCAACCCACAACGTCCCGAGTTGAGGTCAACTGCACACCCTCCCCACTGTAAACAGTGTTGGTGGTGTAACTCTCCCCCCCCCCCGAGATGCCAGATGGTGGACCAGAATTGCCTCGAAGCCGTACTGAAGTCGTTTCCCATGGCATCTCCGAACTCCTCACACGCCCGAGTTTTTGCCTCAGCAACCACCCGAGCTGCATGCCGCTTGGATTGCCGGTACCCATCAGCTGCTTCTGGAGTCCCACAGGCCAAAAAGACCCGATGGGACTCCTTCTTCAGCCTGACAGTATCCCTCAACGCCGGTGTCTCAACAATTAAATGATCAAATCAAAACAAAACAAGAAAAAACAAGTTAACTTAAATCAAACTCAAAAAATTCCAAGACAAGGGGACTTAAAAAGGGGATGTCAAACTTCCCAAACACAAGCTGCTAGGTTGAACTATTAGAAACAACCAAGTCCAAAACCAAGTGGGTCAGCAGTACAATATACTTCAAAGCTATCCAAACAATCTTCAAAAGTCTTTACAAAAATCAAAGTTGGGGGTCAGCTGCACAAAGCCTGAAGAATGAGTCCAGGAGCCCTTTATAGGGTGCAGGTGGGCCTCATCATCCACTGATTGGCTTGGGGAACTCCTGCTGGTCCAATGGAGTTGCCTCTCTGCAGCCACCAGGTGGCCAATCAGCTGAGTTGCTCCCACACCTGAATCTGCATAAAAACAGACTGCAAAGTATGGGGTAAGAACGCTGTCAAAAACAACGTGTATGTAAAGACGGAAATGTGTGCATATTAGTCAATAGTTGTGCATAAGTAAAATCCAAAAGAGGTATTGTATATTTTCTCTTTAAGAATACAAAATAAAATGTTGCAGCTTCAAGAAATTACAAACACAAAGTTCAAGTTTACAGTTGTGCTTTATTCGTTATGAATACAATATGCTATAACAGTTTGTGAATACGATTTCTTTTCTTTGAGAAAATACAAATTTACATCAGCGACCTGGCGTCACGTGATCTCAGGCTCAGAATAAAGTGGGTGGAGTTATACAATGACGTACAGCAGGTGGCGCTATGCACCTCTGAGTTTGTTGCGAACCGCCAGCAGAGGAAGAGAAGAAGAAGCAGCAGCACTAGCGCCAAATAAACGGACCAAGAAACTGCGGTACAAAGCCAGGTAATGTTAAAAAGTTTATATATGTCTTAATGTCGTTAATATATGCTCTAACTGAGTGGAGTGTGAACTCTTATATTTATTTGCCTAATATTCTTGATTTTCATAGTTTTATGCAGATGGCTCTGCAGGAGGAGAGACCACAGTTCCCAGTGATCCTGTCATTCTCTACTCCACTGTCTACACATCTTCTACTTTATATAAATATAGACAGTTAAGGCATCAATTCCCTGTAATCCTGGACTGACTATTGTTTTTTTTGTTCTAGTAAATACATTTTTTACTAAAAACATGTTCTGTAGTCATCTGATAAGAGTTTATCTGATGATAATAAAAGAAAATAAGTGTATTAATCATTGTTTAGTAGTAATTGTAAATGAGTCATGTAGTTGGTAAAAGTTTTATGGATCCAGATCAATGGAAGGAAATAATCAACTGTAAACTCTAAAGCTGCTCATCATCTATTATTTATCAGTTGAAACAAATAAATATTTATTAGCTAATAGTCTTGTAAATGGAGTAAAGGACTAATGCCATCTGCTGGACTGAAGGTGTATTGCAGTTTTCTTCCCAACTTCCCCAGTCGTCATCAGGCTGATTTACATAAATGGTCCTGGTCTTTCAGAGCAAAGGAATTAGAACAACTCCCCAGGATTCCTTTTACCTGGATAAAACTAATCCTGGGGAGTTTGGTAGAAATGGGCTAATGTTTGAGGCTTATTTCCTATAGAGACCTTCTCAGATCATCACGACTGTTTCTCACAGATTAAAGATGAAACTCTCTAATGATTGAAGCAACACCTGCAGAGGAACAATCATCATAAGGTGAGAAGCTGGCTCCATCTGATTGGTTATCTAGACACGGATCAACCAGTCAGTTTCAGATACTTCTGACTTCAACTCATTCCAAGTACAAAAAACCATCATGGTTCAGAACATGGAGCTGTCAGAGGACTTCAGGTCTGCAGAGGCTGGACTGGGCCCCAGAAGCCCATCAGCAGGAAGCTTGGAGAGAAAGATGAAGGATCAGCCTGCATCTGCATGAGGAGCTTGTCTAAATGACATCAGTGAACCTACCAACAAGGTTCTGATCAACAGCTCATAAAGAGACAGATATGGGTTATGGTAGAGATGGTTCTGCTGCAGGTTAAAGATCAATCTCTAGTAAGGTAATATTAGGAAGGATAAATGACAAAAACAATAATAACCATGAATAAAAAGTGAACAACATTACAAACAATATCGTACAGAATTATTTAAATATTAACAGACTGTAAAATGCTTCAAAGAAAATATAGATAAATACATAAATAGAAAGTCCAATGATCTGAGCTCTATATCCAGAGCAGGAAGCTGTAAATGAGGTGAATCTGCTGTATTGTTCATGATGATGTCAGCAGCCTCAGCCTAAATGGTCGTCTCCAACATCTATGGAGAAGTTCTCTGGTGCTGNTGCTGTATTGTTCATGATGATGTCAGCAGCCTCAGCCTAAATGGTCGTCTCCAACATCTGTGGAGAAGTTCTCTGGTGCTGCTCTCTCCTCTCCAGCTTCTGAATGCAGCAGGAACCAGAGCTGCTCACATTCCAGGCTGGTGCTGAAAGCAGAGGAACGACGCATTGAACTGAATCAGTCTGAAGCTGGGGGTCCATGGCAGGAATAGGCCCTTAGGAGCTCTCTGAGAGACTGAGGATCTTTGGGAATACGGGCCCTGGTTAGCTTCATTGTTAGCATCATGCTACTGTCAATGCTAACATGTAAACTGTCACATTCAGAGCTTTAACCTGTAAACTATGACAAGACTTAGTGCTTACGCCTTAGGGCTGAGAAAATAGTTCTAAAAACTACTAAATGTAATGTTTGCTAAACTAGTTTCAGATCTTGACCGGCTGTTACTTTGATGGTAGCGTTCATCTTGAAGAAATTCTGCTCCAAAATACTGAACCAGAACATGTCAGTACAGTCTGCTTGTGGTTCTGTAATCCATGTTTAAACTCGTGTCCCTGAACTGTTGGCCTGTTTTTTTAGCTCAACATGAATCATTATTGGAAAAAGATGAAAAGCTCCAGTCAAGAGTGTATTCTGTCTTCAGCCACAATAATCTCTGCTGAACATTTAACAGCTTCTTTATCTCTGCTCACATGTCCCTAAGCACATCTCAAGTACTCGGACATCCAATTTCTCTGTGAGGAAAACATGATTTAATCAATCTGTTTTACCTTGATGGATTTTAAACGGAGATCGAAAGGGATTAATACATTTCTTTAGCAGAAAATGCCTCGTTTGAGGCCTATGTCATGAATTTTGATGCTTTGAGTTGACTTGTTGAGAAGAATTGAGACAAATGTGGCAACATCTCTTCAGGTACAAAGATCTAAAAATTATTAATTTGTCCAATGTAAATTTTGTATGTCTGAGCCAAGGCCATATGAGACTGAACCTGTCTGCAGTTAAGCCCACCATCCACCCCAGAACCACCCACCTCCCCTTCATAT
The DNA here is from genome assembly GCA_036250325.1 of Characodon lateralis. Classification (NCBI taxonomy): domain Eukaryota; kingdom Metazoa; phylum Chordata; class Actinopteri; order Cyprinodontiformes; family Goodeidae; genus Characodon; species Characodon lateralis. Next base: position 5,871 of record JAHUTJ010019128.1, on the reverse strand, counting down.
TGTCCATGCTTGATCGTTTCTACATTCTACTTTTACAGTTTTTCTCAATTGCTAAAGCAGTAAACCCTACTGTCTGAAGCAAATGCTCAGTAGCCTGAGCCCACTGTTTTAATCAGTCACTCTTTTGGCAAAACTAACATTTTAATGTGTTGGCGTGGCCTAGTCAAAGTCCAGACCTCAATCCAACTGAGAATCTGTGGTTAGAAGTGAAGATCTCTGTTCACAAGAGAAAACCATCCAACATGAAGGAGCTGGAGCTGCTTAGCCTTGAGAAAAATCCCAGTGGGAAGTCGTGGTGAGCCCACAGAGACTGATCCAAAGCCGCTTGCAGCTGGAATTGCGGCTAAAGGTGGCTCTACTATTATTTTTCCTGTTTGTTGTTTCCTTCACAAAAAAAAAAAAAATAAAAAATTAATCTTGAAAGCTGTAGACATGTTCTGTAAATGAAATGTTGACAACTCTCAAACATCCATTTTAACTCCTGGTTCTGAGGCGACAAAACGTGAAAAATGCCAAGGGGGGTGAATACTTCTGCAAGATACTGTACTTAATATAGTGGACGATGGGTTTGTGGTTTAAGTTGTGAAATGTAGAATAAACATAAATGTGAAGACCCTGTGACGTGTGGTCAGATAAAATTTTAACATTCTTCAAACATTTTCTGTTTCTTTTTTCGTTCTACTGAAACATCAGCCTGGAGTTTCATGCCTTAGTTCTGGCCTCTGCAGATTAGATTTGCCACTTGTGGTAATAAGAGAAGTCTTCCTGGACCCTTTCCCAGAGGTGCGCCTCCTAACACACTCCCCTCAGTGCAGTTAAACACACACCTAATTGTTCTGATGAGTCATTGCACAGAGCAGCAACCCTCTCTCCTTTTGTCCTGTTGGTGGCCATCTCTGTTCCTCCCCTGAACATCCTCTCCCTTCTCTTCAGATACTCTGAGATGAGGAAATGAGCCAGACTCTACCTCCCATGGGTGGTTCTTCTTCTCCTGTTAATTAGTTGGCCACAGCAGAATTATTCCTCAAAGCTGGAAAAGCATTTTTTATGCTTTACATCCAGTAAGTTTTGTCCTCGTATTTCCAGCTGGAAACTCATTATTTCAAAACAATATTTGTAACATCGGTTCTCCCTAAAGATTTCTCCACGATTAGTGTTCATAGGCAATGGTTGGAAAAAAAGTTATTTTCTCAAAGTATAACCAGATTGGTAAAATTGAAGAAGATCCAGATGTTGTTGATTCGCTCCATTTGTCAGCATCAGTTCATTTCCTTCCCACCTTTCATGAGCTCTGTTTTAGCTCAGGGTAGAAATGAAGACTAGCAACGTGTTGTCTCATTAGGAAGCCTGAGAGCTTAGGAAGCACAGATCTGTTGAGAAGACCTAGATCCATTTATTTCTGGTAGTTTAGATGATCTGTGATGGAGCGGCGACCTGTCCAGGGTGTACCGCGCCTCTCGCCCTTAGACCAGATGGATTCAGTTTGTCAGAAAACTAGAAATCAGATGTACAGAAAGGTTTTAACTGTAAAAATGTTCTTTTGTGGTCGAAATAATGCTGGAGAATACTGACTGTCAGTCACTGACCCTCAACCAGCAGGGGGAGCCGCAAAAGGTCATGGCTGTAGAAGCTGTCAGCTCTCAGTGTTGTATACAATCATTAGGAAGTCGAGTGGAAGAAAAAACTGGTAGAGCAACAGGGATTAGATGGATATTCACAAGGTTTGGACTGCAGCTGGAGTCAGAACTACAAGATCCACCAGACACACACATATCCAGGACATGGGCTGGATACCCCACACCAAATCTATGGGCTATTGTTTAGAGGAAGGTGAGAGACACCAGAACCAACAATGCAGACAAGCTGATGGTTCCTGGGCTTCCTGAACACCTCAGCAGAACCACAGGTGGATCTCCTCCATGTGACATTGAATTGATGCAGTTAGTCATGCCAAATTCATGCCCAGACCAAGAACAGTGGAGATACTGTACAGTAAGATCAGGCTTCTGGAACAAACAAATGTGGTCTGTTGTGATATTCTAAGGTTCTGATAAACTGAATTTTGGATTTTCTTCATCTGGAGGCCAGAATCCTCAACATCAACAGAAATAAATGATTACAATACATCACTGAGCTTCACTTTTTGAAGTGAATTACTGAAAACAATTTAAACATTTGATGCTATTCTAAACTTGCTCCTGAGACTGAAACCATTTATAAGGACGTTCAGACATTCAGCAGGCTCTCCTGGGTTAGAAATCCATACATCAGACTAGAAATGTATGATTTTTTATGATGTACCAGTGTCACGGGGCTAAGAAAAACATATTTTGCTTGCTTTTAGTTTAACACATCTGCCTTTATGCAAAAGCTCTTGAGATGATTTATGTAGCTTTAGAAATAAACTGAACTGAATTATGTTTTAATTCAAGAAAAAAAGAGTCTAAACGTTTCTGTACAATGCAGTCGGTCCACTTAACAGAAAGTTTTACTTTGACTTTGCCAAGGCCTGCCCTGCAGGCTGCAGCTGTGACAACGACGGTTTCATAAATCTGCTCCCCAATTAAAGACAAGCATGAAAGACAGAAACACCCCAAAGGTGATGTGATTTAAATAACTGCTTTTAGTAGGCGCAGGCTCTGAGGGCTTTTCTCTCAATTATCACTGGTGACCCACAGCAATTATCACCTGCTCCCTGCAGACAAAAGGCAATTTTCAGCTAATTGAGCACTAAGCTGCAGGTACTGAGGGAGCCTGACCTTTTCCAGCTGGTTTGGAGAAGTCAGCGGGATATCATGGAGGCCAAAATGCCACTTAGAAACTGTGATAATGAGCTTCATTTTCTTGATGGTAATGATGGTTAAATGTGTGTATGTGAGTGTGTGTGTGTGTGTGTAGGATGGGTTATTCACTGTTACTTTAACTGGTCTCTGGTCTATGGGTTTGGTCTCTGGTCCAAGGATTCAGTCTCTGGTCCATGGATTCGGTCTCTGGTCCATGGATTCAGTTTCTGGTCCAAGGATTCGGTCTCTGGTCCATGGATTCAGTTTCTGGTCCAAGGATTCGGTTTCTGGTCCATGGATTCGGTTTCTGGTCCAAGGATTCGGTCTCTGGTCCATGGATTCAGTTTCTGGTCCAAGGATTCAGTTTCTGGTCCAAGGACTCAGTTTCTGATCCAAGGATTCGGTCTCTGGTCCATGGATTCAGTTTCTGATCCAAGGACTCAGTTTCTGGTCCAAGGATTCGGTCTCTGTTCCATGGATTCAGTTTCTGGTCCAAGGATTCAGTTTCTGGTCCAAGGATTCGGTCTATGGTCCATGGATTCGGTCTCTGTTCCATGGATTCAGTTTCTGGTCCAAGGATTCAGTTTCTGGCCCATGGATTCAGTTTCTGGTCCATGGATTCAGTTTCTGGTCCAAGGATTCAGTTTCTGGTCCAAGGATTCAGTTTCTGGTCCAGGGATTCGGTCTCTGTTCCATGGATTCAGTTTCTGGTCCAAGGATTCAGTTTCTGGTCCAAGGATTCGGTCTCTGGTCCATGGATTCGGTCTCTGTTCCATTGATTCAGTTTCTGGTCAAAGGATTCGGTCTCTGGTCCAAGGATTCAGTTTCTGGTCCAAGGATTCGGTCTCTGATCCATGGATTCAGTTTCTGGTCCAAGGATTCCGTTTTAGTCCAAGGATTCGGTCTCTGGTCCATGGATTCAGTTTCTGGTCCATGGATTCAGTTTCTGGTCCAAGGATTCAGTTTCTGGTCCAAGGATTCAGTTTCTGGTCCAGGGATTCGGTCTCTGCTCCATGGATTCAGTTTCTGGTCCAAGGATTCAGTTTCTGGCCCATGGATTCAGTTTCTGGTCCAAGGATTCGGTCTCTGATCGATGAATTCGGTCTGTGGTCTTTGGATTGGTACGTCTCTAACTCTGTTCGCTGTGTTAAACACATACAGCTTCAGTAATAAATCTGTTATTGAACACTGACCCTGAAGCTCATCAAAGTAAAGTAATGATGTTAAATCAGCTTCTGTTATTAAATCAGGTCCGTTTCTGATGGGTTCTCCTTAGAACCTGAGGTTAATATCAAAATGAATGGGACAACATTCTCTGTCCTATTAATTAGTATCTATACTACTATTAGAAAGGATTTTAGCTGCAGTCTTTCGCGCTGACTACAGCTCAATGTTTACTCTGAGCTCTTCAGACGGGTCTCTTTCAGAGCACTAAATAACGAGGTCCGGGTTTACTCATGTGAAGTTGAAGATGTACAAAACTCAGACTTATTGTGTTCAAAGCTCCATCCAGAGGTGACTGGAGTTGGATTCAGTCAGCAGAAACGAAGATGTGTGGTCGGTTTCTGCACCTCGTAGCGTCCAGTAGTAAAAGGCTGTCCTGTTCTGGTGAAGTCTTTGATATGACCCCCTTTGATGGCAGATGAAGGAGCTATTTTGGGTGCTGTGAAGGTCAGTGGACACCTCAGGCTCTGATCTGCAGAGATCTACAGTTAGTAGATGTCCTCTGCTCTGATTCGAAAGATAAATAATTAGAAACATCTCTGATGTTCCTGTTCTCTCTTACAGTCTTGGAGACGTGATCAGACTGAAACATCTTTCAGAAATTGTGTCTCAGTCTGATGTTGTTTTTGTTCTGCATTCAGAACCATCAGAAACTATGAATGGAAACAACAAAGGGCCTTCAGAAAGACTCACATAAACTTACTGGCGAGTCCAGTTATTGTGTTTCTGGTTGTTTAACCTGTCTGGCTGGCAGGACACAGTTTAAAACGTTAATTTAATGTCTTAAATAAGAGATGGTCTATCAGGGGTTAAAACTGCAAACATATCAGAATAAGTTTGACCTTAAATACATTTAGCAGGACATTAGGTTAAAGAACAGCTTCCAACATTTCTGTAGGAACAGGCAGAGGATTTAGGAATGTTTTATTCCTAAGAAGCTGCTGCTGACAGAAATGTGTCATTATAAAATCTCTTTCTTCTCACCAGATTCTCCATCAGGACTCTGATCCAAACAGCTTTTTAATGTTTAGAGAGAGAACAGCTTGTGCAGCTGCATCGCTTTTCTCCAGGATTGACCCTTTGAAAACTCATTCCTGGTCAGTCTGAGCAGGCCGGAGATATTTCTGCTTCAGTGCTCACTGAAAATGGCAAAGGCAGCCATCTGTTTTACAGTCAGCCCGTGTGGTCGGGCTCAGCTGATCAGTGATTAGGTTGGTGGTCCCGGAGGCCTGTGGCAGAAAAATCTTTCCTTGTGATGGTCTAAAACGTCATGATATCTGCTTTAGTGTTGGTGGTTTGGATGAACATCAGCAGGAAGTGTTTTTAATTTGACCGTCAGTGAAAAACAGGAGAGATTCTGGCCTTCTTCCACCTCCAGCATCACCTTTCATTCACTCTCCACATTCAGACAGGTTGAGTCATCCTAAGACACGTTCACATGAGATCAGATGAAAATGTTTCTATATCATAGGTAAAGCTGTCAGGGTTTCATCCTGTTCATGTTTTCACGAGGAGCTCTCCTTCAGCCTTCACAACACTTTTTAAAATGGAGGAAAAAAGCTGAATTACTTCTGCAGAGCTCCAGAAGAGAGACGTTCTTCCTGGGTACCAGAGCTACGTGGAGCTGGATGGAGATGGTTGGACTGATGGACTCAGAACCTGATTATTACAGGTAAAGTGCTGAACATCAACCAGACCTGGTTTACTTTTCAGGTTGGTTTCTTGCTTTTTCAAAGGATATCTACAGGTCCTTCTCAAAATATTAGCATATTGTGATAAAGTTCATTATTTTCCATAATGTCATGATGAAAATTTAACATTCATATATTTTAGATTCATTGCACACTAACTGAAATATTTCAGG
>JAHUTJ010019127.1:0-11544 GCA_036250325.1 Characodon lateralis | reverse complement strand
GGGTTTTCATGAGCTGTATGCCAAAATCATCCGTATTAAGACAATAAAAGACCTGAAATATTTCAGTTAGTGTGCAATGAATCTAAAATATATGAATGTTAAATTTTCATCATGACATTATGGAAAAATAATGAACTTTATCACAATATGCTAATATTTTGAGAAGGACCTGTATAACTGCACACTATTTCAGTCAGTTGGTTCCACGTACGTCAGAACTGTATCTGCAGGCCACACGCAGCCCATTACTGGTCCTGGACTGGCCCACAGTGGTCAATATAAATCTGAATATAAACATGAATAAAGTCCCAATAATGTTTTCAGCCTATTGGATGCAGTCTCAGTGCAGTAGTTGCACACATCTGACACAGATGATAGAGGTTAAAGGTCACCGAGAGAGCAACATTATCACGGTCATTACTAATAGCCCGGCTCTTCAGCCTTTCCTTCCTGAAGTAGAAGGTAAAGTGGCTGTTTTCAGTTCGGTTTACATGATCAGACAAAACATACATTCAAACACCAGAAATGGACCATTTGTCTTTTTCATTGCTTTTTTTCTAAAAGTTAATGAAAGATCAAAAGTTTGACAGCTAACTTTTTATTGTTATAGTGTGATGACAACTAGAATAACAGATCAGCCAATGGGAAGGCCCTCATAGTTACTCATAGGAAAATGAACTGCCCGCCCCTGATGTGCAGCCAATCAGTCGATGTCTCAGGCTCTTCTTTTAGGCCGTTTTCACACCTGCAGCTCGCTTACTTTGGTCCGAATCTGTAGATGAATTTGTTAACTAGTAAATTCTACCAGCGGTTTGGTTTCTTTTCACACAGACAAAACTCCAACGGAACCAGGACCTGTCACTACAAACCAGGCTGCTCTGTTTATTGGTCACAGGACTCTAGGCTTTAGACACACCGCCATTGTTTATCAGTTTCTTTAGTGTACCGCATCCCACAATGCAACGCATACCTGCCTACGGGAAGGAGTTTTGATCAACCTGGGAGCTGTGTCGGATCACATTCAGACCAGAAACAAACCGCTCCGTATCGACACCGTTTGGAGGAAGTGGCCTCAGTACGGATGTTTTGGTCCGGACCCAAGACCGACGGCTGCGTTCACATCTAGACAAACCAACCACACCAAGTAGGGAAGCCAGCCAAACGGCCCTAATAAGCTGGTTCTTCTCGACCTCCAGCTCAGAAGCTGTTCTTGGTGATGATCAGTGCCTTTGTACTGATTTAGCTTTTTCTTGCCTCTGATGGGACTGCTTGATTTCAGCCACATCTTCAATCTGTCAGGGCCGAAGCTTTTCTCCTCACAGTGGTTCCTCTTCTATATTTCCAGGTAATAAATTAAAATGCATGTATATGCGTTCCCTCTGGGAATGAATTCAAACTTACCCATCCTCCCTGCTGGATAATGAACGGAGCCTCGTCCTCCTCCAGGCAGCGCAGCCCCAGCTGCAGCAGAGCTGTCAAAGGCCTCCCCTCACTCTGGAGAGCCTGAAGCAGCACCAACGGCACCAAGACCTGATGGAAATGAGCAATAAGTCAAGGCAGAAGTAAGGCAGCTGAGTCACCGTTATTGAAAATAATGATGATAATAAAAGCAGTAATAATGCAGGTTAAGAAAAGCTCACCTTGTTCCAACCTGCTTGAGTGTGTTTGGCCAGATCCTGTGCTGTGCTTTGAAATTTCTGATAGTCCAGAGGTCTGAAACATGCAGACGTTCATGCTTTTTAAACACTGCACCAATCAACAGGTCCTTTAATTAACACGTTCATCTAAATCTCTTTTCAAACTCATTTTCCCAGGTTTGTAAAGTCCTGAGTGCATTCAATCCAATATATGAAGAGAACTCTACAGTTAATATTGTTCACATTACAACAGTCAGCAGGGCAGTTTACCAACATACAACTAACATTTGAACACATCAACAGCATTAGAAATATTTATTTATGGGAAGCATCTCCATGAAGACACAGAAAGAGTAACACCTGGCTAAGTTTGAATATTTTTCAACATTAATGTTCTAAGATACAGAATAAAGTGACCAAAACTCCCCAGGATTGTTGATCATTAACTGATTTTATGTTTGAAAGGAGGAGGCCAGCTGCTGCTGTGTGTTTGTGGTTACTCTTCCTAGGAGAAACATCTCCCAGGCTTTAATTTCAAAAGATCTGCTGAATATAACAAACTTCCTCTGAGTTAGAAGGGATCTTACTTCAGTTTTAGAGCTCAACTGCTATAAAACTATCATAAATGATGTCCTTAGATAGTGAATCCAGATCAGAGCTCTGCTTTTTGCCTCTGAAGTCCAGTACTCTGTTCAGTCTCCACACACAGGGAACCGGTGTGAGTTACAGGCGCCCGATGAGTGTGTGGTATTGTGCCAAACCAAAGCACTCCTGATGCGTGTTCCTTAAGGCTGTATGTGGGTGTTGCAGTACCAGACATCTTTCATTTAGACATAAATCACATGTTTCAAGACATTTTATTAAAGTCAACTTTATTCTTTTCAGATTGCTGAACTGCAGTAAATCATCACTTTTTTTTTCTTTTTTTGTTAAGGAAAATCAACAGCTGGGAAAACCTGCATTTGACCCTTTTGGGAGCTCTTGTAAACAGAATAAACTGAACCTGGTATATATGCCACATCTTAATCACTTTAGGCAGACCGTTTCTACTAACATTAGTGAAAGAATGGGTCGCTCCCCAGAGCTCAGTGGTACCATGACAGGATGCCTCACTACTAAATATCCCCCAGCCAGCAGTTAGTGGTGTTGTGGGAACCTGGAAGCCATCGGGGATGACAAAAGCTCAGTCACAAAGTGGCAGGTCAGATGCTGAAGCACATGCAGAGTCAATAGTTGCAGATCTCCAAACTTCATGTGACCTTTAGAGTGCCCCAGCAACAGTGAGCTTCATGGAATGGGTTTCCATGGCTGAGTAGTTGCATCCAAGCCTTATATCACCAAGTCCAAAGGTTCAGATGCAGTGGTGTAAAACACACCGCCACTTGACCCTAGAACAGAGGAGACATGTTCTCTGGAGGGACAATTCATGCCTCTCTGGCTGGACATCCAATGGCTGTGTCTGGGTTTGGCAGCTGCCAGGAGAACAGCGCTTGCTTGACTGCATTGTGTCAAGTATAAAGTTTGGTGGAGGGCGGATTATGGTATAGGGCTGTTCTTCAGGAGTTGGTCCCTGCCTCTCTGTGGCAACAGTTTGCAAACAGTTCCTTCCTGTCCCGACATGACTGAGCAACAGGGCACAAAGCAAGGCCACAAAGGCATGGATGAGGAGGTTTAGTGTGAAAGAACTTGAATGGCCTGCACAAAGTCCTGACCTCAATCCAGCAGAACACCCCTTGGCTGAATTAGACCACAGACAGTGAGCCAGACCTTCCTGTTTAACATCAGAGTCTGACCTCACAATTGCTCATGTAAAAGAATGGTCAAAATACCCATAAACCAACTCCTTCCAAACAGCCTTCCCAGAAGAGCTGAAGCTGTTGCAGCAGCGAAAGAGTAAACATCTGCAGCAGCATGGAGTGATACGTAAGACTCATTGTGTGAAAAACCTTTGCAAATATTGTCACAGCTCTGCAAGCTCACCCCGCGAGGAGTGTGGTTACAGCCGCCGAGAGGTCTGGACCCAGCTCCTGGGCCACTCTGTCTCCGATGGCAGCGAGGCAGTCTTCTACAGAGCTCTCTGGGTTTGGTGGACAGAACACCAGTGACTGGTGGTGGTCAAAGCCAGTGCTGGAAAAGGCTGAAACCAGAAAAGACCACAAAGAAGACATGTTTCAAACAAAAAGAAAAACCCCAAAAAGCTGGAGAATTCAGGTTCAACTAGAAAGTAGGATGTTAACCTGTGTCATATTGTAAAATAATAACACTGTTTAGATGAAATGAACAGTTCAACATCTGAGTTAATAACCATGCTGTCAGATTTAAAACTGTCTGTTTAATTGGGATCGACCACCTACAGGCCGACATTTCCTCCTCCAGATGTTTCAGCTCTTCCTCGATCTGCTCCTTCATTCTTCTGCTCCTCTCCTGCCCATTCTGGGCGTCTCCTGAAAGAAAGAAATCCATTTAATCTGCAGCACTTTGCATTCAGTGTTGTTTCTGTTTCTATCTGCTGACTAAATGTTATTCTTAGTTCCAATTCAGTTGGATGTTGTGGATCTATAAGGAGGGTAAAGTCAGTGATAATAATCTGGTTATTTTTCTATTCCAGGTGTTAATCCAAGGACAGCGACAGCAACATAACTGCTGTTCTTTGCTCCTCTATCCTGTCTGACAAACTTGGGTCACTTGCAGTCTTTTACTCCTTAAACCTTTTCACATTTTGTCATTTTATGATCACCAAGCTGTATTTTACTGGGATTTTATGTGGATGTGGAGGGAGAGGATGCATTCAGCCCGCTGAATCAGCACTATGTAGAACCACCTTTTCAAGCGGGTCCAGCTGCAGCTCCTGTGGGGTATATCTCCATCAGCATTGAACATCTTCACACTGAATAATTAACCAATTAGTGATTAGAATAGTATTAAGATTATTTAATTATTAGGACATAAACTACTTTAAGATAAATTCTCTGGGGATTTGTGAGTGAATGTTTATCGAGGTTTGTCAACTGGAGCTTCTTTGTGCATAAATTGTCCAAACGTTCGGGAATGTTTGGAAAACTTTAGGTGGACGGTCTAAACTTCTCCAGACGTTTCTCTCTGGCTTGGCTGCTGTGCTCATTGGTCTTCATGATGCAGTTTGTTCTCTGATGTTCTCAAAGGAACCTCTGGGGCCAGAAACAGAAGAGCCACATTTATACTGGGAACAAATCACACACAGCTGGAGTCTGATTACTGATCCGGGGGCTTCTGAAGGCCATCAGTTGCACTGGATTTTATTTTGTGGTACCAGATGAAAGGGGGCTGAATACATATGAACCTTTACATTTTATTTGTAAATACAACAGTTGAACGCCATCTATCACTTTCCTTTTCACTTGTTTTCTAATGATGCACTACTTGTGTTGGTCTGTCTCAGAAAACCAGAAGAAATTTCAATGAAGTTTGTGAAATGTGAAAAGTTTTACCAGGCATGAATACTTTTGCTAGGCCAAGTCTGAGCAAGCTGAATCCACCTTAATGGAGAGCCCCTGATGTCGGCACCCTTATATTGACACTTGTAACACAGTCTGACAACAAATATTGTGCGTTTTCTGCAGTGAAGAGAACCTAAACATGCTTTCTACAAATGAGGTTATAAAACAAAGGAACAATAATGATTCTGCATTGATTCAATCACTAATGCACAGCTCATGTGGGAGTTAATTATTGTAGCAGAATAGCAGAGATGCGATCAGCCATGCGAGAGTAAGAGGAAACACAGAAGCTGCCAAGGTGAAACACCAGAAACCTTTAAATTCAGGACAGAAATCATTCAGGCTGGATTGACCTGCATTTGTCTGAAAAGACAAACGGAGGCTCCGTCCGGTTTACATTCGTTTCAGACACATTGGTCATTTGCACCATAACGTGCTGATTAATAGTTCTGCTGGTCTGAAACACCAAAGCACCACAGCAACCAATTAGAATGAACAGATTTGGGTTTTACTCCCGGGAAATAACTAAAATCTGTCTTTTTGTTTGTTTTTCAGAAGCAGGCCCCTTAATTCCCCATTGTCCTCATCCCCTGCAGCTTGTGAACAGACACCCTGAGGATCAGGGTTGGTTTGTACTGGGCTTGGTGGTGCTGTCTCAGCACACAGCCAGTCAGGCAACTATTTTGCTTCCGTCTATTGGTGTGAGAGTAATCCTACAATGATTACACATGACAGGCTGTCAGAAATTGGAGCGGGTCGAGCGGAAAGCGGGGATCAGTCGGTTATTTGGCCGTTTCAAACGTGCTCACAGAAATACATTCAACTCAAAACTGTCTCTCTTCTCACCTTTTCCTTTCTACTCAAATTATGAATCTACTGCAAAACAAAATGACCAGTTTTAACTGACAGCTTTGGCTTGTTTCAGCACAGTTAAATGTCTGTGGCTGTGCAGCAGCGAAGCACATCAGGAATGTATTTGCAGAAGGAAATGAAAAGAACCATTTTTGTTGAAGAAAGCTGAGCACAACAGAGGCAGGAAGAGAGAAAAAGAAACCTTGAAAGTCCAAAGTCCAGCTGTAAGGTTTCAATAAAGAAAGTGGAAATTGATATCAGTCCGGAAAATAAATTGGAACATAGATGAGTTTAAAAATGTTTGGTGTCTCAGATAACATCTACCGGTACTTCTAAATTAAAGTGAATTCACGAGTCTACTGAATGCACCTTCATGCCAAAGTGAAAGAGAGCTAAATTGGGCTGGTAAACAGACGGCTCCATGCCTAACAACTAAAAATACTCTGTGTTACAGCCATGTGTGCATCAGCATGCAACTCTGAAGTCGAACAAGTCTGCCCTCTCACCTTGGTCTGTAGCTGGAGTCTGGGATCTCCTGACAGGCAGCATTCCCAGGTAGTTTAGCATCACGTATTTGGTTTCATAATGGAAACCTGGAGGCACAGTGGCAGAGACTGAGGCACCAGAGGTGGAGGTTTCCATTGATCAGCCGGGTTCAGACTCTCAGGCACGTTAATTTTTACAGTCAGAGCTGGACGACGGACCTGAGGAGGATGAAACAGACGTTTTCCTGAAGGCCATTATTGCAGTCTTCTGTACATTAATATGATTTTATCATTATACACAATAATAAAAGTTGTAAAAAAAGTTCTAAAACTAAAAAAGATCAACATTAAGACAGCTGTTTGATACATGACTATTTACTTAAATGCTTAAATTAAATTTTGAGAGAATTTCACAAATTCATTCTGGTTTTAATAAATTATTTTTTAAAGATTTTTTGTTTGCGGCAATAGTGGCCTTTTGAGGCCATTTTTCATTAATTTATTGTATTTATTATAATTTTGTTTTGTACAAATTTTACAAGACCTTTTGGGGATTGACATGATTTAATAGAGCACTATGAAATAATAAACAACATTTGCACTTAATAATAATTTCAAATTGGAACATGTGACTTTCACATTTAATTGTGTAATTTACTATTATTATTATTAAAACATTTGAAAAAATAAAGACATGTTTTTTATTTAATGTAAATTTCCAAATGTATTTAAATTATTATGTTATTTATTTATTTATTTATCCCACTGTGGCACTTTATGGTCTGGACAGAAATGAGGTGACATGAAGGGAAATGAAAGTTTAAAATAATTGCCCGTTTCACTTATCATTATTACAGGATCAATAGAACTGAGGACTATGAAATAAATCATTTGAAATTTTTATATTTTTATTTAATATTTATTTTTACATGATTTAAAGTTTTGTTTTGAAAAGCATTCAAAAATTTAAATGTAAACAATAAATACATATTTTATGAATTTTTTTAATGCATACATTTGCAATATCATGTATATAGATATTTAATTATGTATTTATTAGATTGCGGCGCTTTTAACCTTTGTTTTCAAATGAGGTGACACCATGCGAACTGGAAGTTAAATGATGTCAAAACTGCTAAACTATTAAAAGACTTCCGGTGTAACTGTCAACATAAACTTCACGCTTCTTTATAAAATCCCAAATTCTCCTTGACAAAAAACATTTGTAGTTATTAAAATTACACAAACAGCAGCTTTATACCCAGTTACCTTACGTGTTCATGAAACCCCAGCATCATGGTGGCATAATTTAGCAATAAAAGGTGAAAGAAATGAGCTGATGAACATGCAAACAGCACAGGTCTGGCATTTAAAGTAAAACACGTTTTTAGGACGCAAACCGTTGCTGGAACCCATTAGCCCATATGGAAGCTACATTAGCTAGCTTAACATTAAACGTTTTTCCTGCCAAGAGATCACAAAACTTCAATGCAACTAAGTTTCTAGAGTCTTTTTCTTACCGTCCTGGTCCAAAGACAATTAAATGCTGCCAACCGCCAGGCTGAACGCTGCTCTGCGCCACAATCGCCCGCCGCCGCGGTTTCTAAGGAGAGCGGAGCGCCGCTGGTTGGCGGCAGTAGCACCAAACTCCAGGACACAAAGTGCTCCGGACGAAAGCGGACCAAAATACAACACAGAGGTTCCTCTGAGGCCCTTCAAAGTAAGACTTGTTTGTCTCAGGAAGTGTGTGCCGGTTTTTTTATTGTGGACCCCCTCAGCTGTTCTGCCCTTCTGTGGTCTACGGTCTCACGGTGCATTCAGGTACACCTCGTACACTAGACTATCCACATCAAAATGCCTTTAGAATGCGTTAATTAACTCGTGTTTTTATCAAGTGTCACTATTTCGTACTTCATAAATAACAATATCAACTATCTTCAATGCGGTTTACTGTTCCATATTGGTTTCATTACTGTGCTTTGCAAAAGTATTGATGTCCCGTGAACGTTTCACATTTTGTGAAGTTACAGCCACATATTTGAATGTATTTAATTGGGATTTTATGTGGAAAAATCTGAAAACAGTGGTGTGCATATGTATTCGAAATCCTTTCATCTAAAACCCTAAGCTTTGAACATATGTCAAAGCTCTGTTCACATGCAACACGAACGTGGAAAGAGGATGGAACAACCACATCCCTACCAAGACATGGATGTCCACCTAAACTGACACTGGGGAAGGACAGCATTAATCAGAGAAGCAACCAAAAGGACCATGGTAACTCTGGAGGATCTGGAGACAAACCCAGCTCAAGAAGAATATCTCTCCACTGTCTTGTTAGACACACACTCCACAAACCTAGCACTGCACATTACCACTGAACGCAACATCCGCGGTGAAACAAGGTGGAAATGAATGGGTATATATCTCAGACTCTGGCTGACCAAAGCTGGAAGAGACATACTGGAAAGGACTGAATGGTGACTGGAGTGAACTTAGATAGCACCTTTCCAGTCATACTGACCAAACATTCATGAACAGATACTCTGATTGGTAGGCAACATGTGGTTATGTCAAGGGGCACATCGACATGTGGCAGGAGGAAGTTGGAATTGAACTCGCAACTTTCGGATTACAAGACAGTTTTTCGACAGCTGCATCTTTGAAACAGGATGAAATAAGCAGACAAAAATTTCAGTGTTGTTCAGTTACTCCTCTTTAACATTCAATCGCTCTGTTTAAGTTTCAAGGCATGGCCAGAGAGAGTTAAGAAGAGACACTGAAAGGCATTTTTAACTTAAATGGCCTGTTATTCTTATTATTTTAAACAGTAAATTTGCATATTGTATTTTTATCTTTGTTCTATTTTGGTGTTGTAAAGCACCTTGAATTACATGGCTGTTAGAAAAGGGCCACATAAATAACAGAGATTAACGAATTGAGTAAACGACATTTTCAAACTAAAATATGAAATAACAGTAACTACAAAAACCAATGTACTTAATATTCACTCAAACGTTCTTTTACTAATCTGTAAATATATACCAAATAATAAAACATGTCTTCTTCTTCTTGTACTTCTTCTTCTTCCTATTATTATTATTATTATTATTAATAATATTATTATTATTATTAATATAGGAATAAGAAAAAGACGATTCAAGCTGTAGGAGGAATGGGATTAATTGACTAGTTTTTTCAAGCCACTATAAGGACTTCAGCATAGATGGACTGTTGGACATTACATTGTTATATTATGTGAAACAAAACAGCCTTTATTGCCTTACAGGAGTTTGACATAAAATCTTTCAAACTCTCCTGCATATATTTTTACAGGTCTCAGCAGAGATGCCACTCCCAATATGGCCGACACGTTGACGCACTCGCTGTGTCTATGGCAACGCCCTCTGAACTAGTTTTTAGTATTTGCAGTAAAAATGTTGTTGGTGTTACTCTGAAATAAAAATATGCAAAACATAAAAAGTAAAACGTGTTAGTTATTAAATTAATTAATTAATATAAGGGAAATCCCGCTTTATTCTTGCGTTACCAAATGAGAAAAGTCGGACCGGAAGTCGGATGACGCAGGCTCGATGAGAAAAGCCTTGGGCTCGCGACGGCTCCTCATTCGTTACTGTTTAAAAGTTTAAAAGTTTTTTTTTAGGCTCGAAATATCGGAAAATAAAAGAAGAGACATGGCGCTCACCGATGCCGATGTACAGAAGCAGGTAAGGAAATAACTGCGAAGTTTCAATTTGTTTTATTCCAGCGGAAAAACTCCACCAATCTCCTGTCATCAGAGCCAGAACCCCGCTAGTAACATAACGGTCAGAATCTGACAGCTGTCGGAACCGAGTTTCTGTTATTTGTCAGGGTTTGTTTACATGGATCTGGAAACTCAGATGCTACAAGTTATATTTCCTGGCCTTAAACAACATGTAGAGTTATGTTCAAATAAAAGTCGTCCAATATTTTATAAGGTGAACAATCACCAGTAGGTGTACTAAAGTAAATAAAACTAACCGACATGCCTGCTGCTATTTGACCGCACACCTTACGGATATCGCAAAGAACTGCCTGGACTGCAATAAATGCTGACTTATTTCACAACCATGCATTCAGGCTGTCTGTACCTTTAATATATTTGGTACCACTTAATTAATGCAGCATACAAGGTTTAATAAGATGAATAGGTGAGAAAGTCATTAAGGAGGGATGACTTTTAAGTCATTTTAAGATTAGAATAGCAGAGGTAGGCCTAAGCCACAGTTTCAATAAAACCTTGTTGTTGAAATGGAAATAATGATTATTATTTTTCTTTTCAGTAGCTGGGTAGATGATTATCTGAGGTCTGTGAACCAGAGGGTGACACGGCAGTGGATTTTCTCTCCTGTCCCATCCCAATCCCAGGCCAGCATAAAAAAAAATCCTGTCCCATCCCACTCCTGGTAAATTGACTCCCACTCCTGTGACTCTCCCATTTTTGTTTTCTTCATTTAGTCTTTTGGCAATTTCTTTGAAGGACCAGTTAGGTCCCTGTTTTTAGCTGTAGTAAAGGCCAGTTAAAGTAAAAAGAATAATAATAAAATATCAAACAAGGAAACAGACCATGCCTATCTTAGCTGAATAAACAAAATGTACATAGTTGTATTTTACTCATTTATTAAGTGATTGTTTCCTTTGAACAATGACATTACTTCTATGTTTCAAGTTGCGGAAACGAAAGAAAAATGCACCTAGCAAGAGAACTGGACCTGGTGAACAAAAGTGCAAAAAGGCAAAACCTTCACAATTTAGAAACTAGCTCAATGGTTCCCAGCCCTGGTCCTCAGGGACCCCTTCCCTGCAAGTTTTAGATGTGTGTCTGCTCCAGAACACCTGATTCACATTCTGACATGACCTCCTATACAGGCATCAAGAATGGAGGGTCAAACTGGACAAAATGAATACAATAAAATCATCATTACATAAATGTTGGGAATGTCCCATAAGTGAAGTAAATGTAACATGAAAGAAATGTAACATTAAATGTGCCATTAAATTAAAGGTACCATTTATTTATTTAATACATCATTAGAAACAATAAATGTACCA